>CAVNYN010206001.1:0-28723 GCA_963692815.1 Nyctanthes arbor-tristis | reverse complement strand
CACCACCTGTAAACGATCTTGGCAAGACAACTCGCTTCCCAAGTCTTGAACCATCAGTCTCACCTCTTCCAACTGCATTAGTCAAACCTTTATACAATTCACAACGCAGTTCTTTCTGATGCAAACGTATGAATGTCAATCTGTTCGATTCTACCATTGTGTATCCATCAACTAAAAATTGTTTAAACAATCGGTTAGACCTTAAAATATATGGTGATTCACCACTTCTCTCTTGTAACTTGTATGCAAAATACTCTTTCAAAGAGACGGTCTTTCTTCCTGTAGATTTCATCAAATCAACACCACTTCTAGATGTATCTATTCTATAACCATCTTGCCTATAAGGGAATAACAATAGATATTGAAGTGACAGGTATAAAGGATAAAGCTTATTGATATGCTGCAGTTCACCAGTCTGAGTCTGTACAATGATATCACGTGACCCTGGTGAAGTATCAAAAGTACCTTCAATTATTGCAGCCACTTCATCCTTTTCAGGAAGACTGTACTCCCTAGCATCTTTGCTCCGGTTAGCAATAAGTTTCAACCTGATATTCGGCACCTCAGCTTGATTAAATCTATCTCTAGTAATCCTGAACCACTGAACCATTATAATCTTTTGATCCAATATTTCTTTAAGTGAAGCAACTATATCAGGTCTCAAATTATTAGAACCAGCAATGTCCCTTCAAACACAACCAATTTAAATAGAAATATTAGACACCACGTACAATCAACATATGAGTAATAAAATAAGTAAAGATTACTTTATGATTTGATCGTTACCTAACAGCATTCATCCTATTTGAAATCTCATTAGACGGATCAGTTCTGTACATCTGGGTAAATTTAGGGATCCCTCCATTTGGTGGCAACAAACTACCAATCTTATGGTGGTTCTGACCATTTAATCTAAAAATAGACAGTGCAGATCTAATATTTAAACTCTTGTCGATCTTACCACTTATTGAAGTGAAAGAGAGCATACTATTGTATGAATGTAGATTATCAACAAAATATTTACTCGTCTCATCTCCACTAAACAACAACCTATTGAGAACCGTAGGAGGTTTTTTCATTTTTGGAAGCACCACCTTCCCATGCATACAACACAAAGGAAATTTCGGTCGATTATTGTTGACGTGTTTCAAAATGCGTTTGGCAGACCAAAATATAGCACCATAGTGCTCACATACACAAGTAGGATTTCCAATGTCATAATATTCTACATCCAAACTAAGTAATATTACAATGATGTAATTAGTTTACAAAATCGCAAACAATTGTATTAAATAATTTAATACATTGCTTAGTATTAAACTAACCTCCATGTGCTAAATTTGCACATTCAATATCCTCATCATCAGAAACCTCAATCTCATCATCACTAAAAAGAGTTTGATCAAGACCATTTACATCATCGTTGACTGCAGGCAAAACCGGATATATATACAATGTTTAACCACTTATAAAAGAAAAGCGAAAATATAGTTATACCATAAAGTTTGATCACTAAATATTTACTTGCATTGGCATCACATTCAACACTATCAAAACCGATAACATTCACACAATCAGTTGGACACCATGAAACAATTGGCTAGATGAGGCATTCAGTAGAAACCCATGATTATAGTAGCGCTACGATCGATTATTTTAAAATTAAGTCCAATGCTATCAAAATCACAATCGCTTGACTGGTGGATTCAAGCAACTACAACGTTGAATCAATTAAAAATTAAAACACTAAACTAAAATTACCAAATTACTGGAAATCCAAAATATTACAAAATTAATTGACTCATACCATTTGTCAAGTTAGTTAACGGTGTCCTTGTACTGTTCGCTGACAAACCATTAAAGAGACTATTTGACGTAAAAACATTATGTGACGATCCAGACACAGAACCATGTGATCTCTTATTACCACTACTGCACATATCAACAACAAAAAAGTACATATTTTAGAACTATTAAAAAGATCAATAATAACTTAATAAACACACCATAACTAAACAATAAAATACACAGTTGACATAACAAATAACTTATACTTACCTCTATTCTCATCACGAGGCCCTCCACGACCACCAGATATTAATGTGCTCTTTGTCAATTTCCTCATTTAAGAAACTAAGTCATACCCATTTGGGGAAAAAAAGCACGAAAACAATGTCACTCTAATATAAGTATTAAAGCATAACAATAAATTGTAAAGTGAGAAAATAAAAAAACAAATATAATCAGTTTAGTTTGATTATAAAATAAAGCAAATTAAATATGTCGCAATATAATAGGTAAAGTTAGACATGCAATCTCAATGCCGTCAGATTCTAATACATTATTAAACAGTTACAAAGCACAACAATAATTAAATAAATATATTAAAATTAGGAGTAAAAGACATTCATACGAAAGATAGACTCAGTTTCAAGCACATTCAATTATTTTAATCATGATGAAAGTATAGAGATATAGACACTAAAAGAAAGAATATAATGTACACTGCATTAACAGATGCAAGAAGCCAGTGAACATACCTATAATGAATAGACGATCAATCTGAATCAGGAGGCAAACTATTGAGTCATATAAAAAAACGAATAAAATAATAACGTATGTATATAAATATATGGGGTATATGTCAAAACTGAACTTAAAGACAAAATACAAAGAGAGAGTATAAATATTCAAAGAACAATATAAAAAAATCAATTATATTAATCATAGTGCATGATAGAAAATAATCTTTTTCAGTTATTCAATTAATTTAATCAATTCTCTTAAATGATAGGGAAAAATCCGATCATCTTATCTCAAAAATCTATACTCTATCATTATCCCAATCGTAGTATATATCTTTACAATATTTATATAAGTCAAAAAGATATACAAATAAGTAATTGACTTATCTAGAGTCAATACATATATCAGTACATAGTTTAATAAAGAAATTAATAAGGCAAGTAATAGTTAATGATTATGTTTCCAAATAAATTCAAATCGTAATGCAAGAATTAAAGAATCAAAAGCAGGGAGTTAAAAAAATCGGTTCTAAACGTGGATATAAGGAAAAGCAACTCACATCCATATAGAATTCAATAAATTGTATACTTAATCTAATTAATTAAATATATTGGACGGTACCTGTATATTCACTAATGTGCAATGGAGGTATGTGTAGTCCATTGTCTTGTATTGTTTAATAATTAAGATATGGATTAAAAGGTGCCGTGAACAGTTACATACATGAAATGGAACGATGAACTTGATTTTTCAATGCAATAAGACATATATAAATATTAACATAACAATCAGAAAAATTCAGTATAATAAATTTTAATCCATTATTATATCACATGTTGCAATACATCGAAGAGGAGGAAAAAAATACATAGTAGACTCTATAGTCTACTGTACGACATCACTAACTAAAATAATATTTTTCTCCATAACAATACTACTACAGAAAACATATGATGGAATCTATATTGCTATACAAAGTCTAACAGTAACCTTGCTATGCCATTTTGATGGAGAATCAGCTATTTCCAGCCTTAATTCACTGTGCATTAGACTGAAGCAGATAGCTGCAACCAAAAACCCAAACTCAGATAGAAGCAAAAAAGTACACAAAACTCATACAATAAATACTCATATATACATCCAAGATAATAAGAATGTCACTGCACCCAAAACTTGAATAAGTAAAACTCAATCCAAACCAAGGAAGGCACAGTTAAAAGTATACATCATCAAAATCAGGTCATTCAATCAATAAGGAAAAATGCATATTTCCCAAACCAATATCAACAAAACACGATGGAAATATTATCAGAATAAATAATCTGAACACCAATGTAAATAAAAAAATAAAGCAAAAGGTGTCAGATGCACCAACAGTGCAATAGACCCAATGCCCAAAACAAAAACATATGAAATAGATCGTTTAAAGAATTCAAAATACAAAAAAGAAATGTTTTGTCGATAGTTGGTCTCTATGGTTTCTCCGTTTTAACAACTTTAATCATCTTGTTTGAAGAAAACTACGCTGGAGATAGGAGATTGTCGTTTGGGGCTTTACCATTAAGAGGCTTTTTCAGAGGAGTGACAATGACAGGACCACTGATCTCACTATTTGATTCATCAACCTAAAAGAGCAAAATAGTATAAGTTAAGGGCCAAGAAAGATATTAATGTATTATGCTGAAAAAAGAAATTAAAAAGGAGGTCACCTTTGAAGAATCATCACAGGGACCGTCAAACAACATTGCCAAATCAGTGTCAGAGTCTGATCCCTAAAGTGAACATGACAAATCAGGTACTATACATGTTTAAAAATTTAAATTCAGAAACAATAAATTCTATTAGAACTACCTCAGTTTCAACCTCAGAGGTACAAACATACTTCTGAATCTGTTCTTCAGCATTCATAACCTTCAGAATAGAGAACTGCATTCCATGTTCTGACTCGAGCCTAACCCTAGACTGCAACTTGAACAGCACTTTCTTGTTTTCTAAATTATGGACTTCTCTTGGACACATGGACCTGTATGTGTGGTCCTAAAACACAAAGACAACGCAAATTAATAAAATCAAAATCCAACAAAATAGTCAAGGGCAATAAATACGTATAAAGATGAACAGAGAGTACTTGTGTCGAATGACCACGGATCTCGTCTACAGTTTTTCCCAAAAGTTGCTGACACTCACGGTCCCAGATCATGACCGTGGCAAACTTAGAGTCATCTTCAATCCTCACTTTTAATATATACCACCAAGTACCTTTAACCATCGAAGTTTTGCACTTTTGACAAAAGAAAATATCACCATCTCGGGCAAGTTTCTTGGCGCAATCATCACTGGGACAGCCAAAATAACACCAGTCCCTCTTTGAAAAAACAACGGTTATTCTAGCCAGTATCTGGAAAACCGCAGACTATATTCATATAAAAAAAAGAAGCGCAGAGAATAAACAATTCAGAAGTAGCATGACTAATATACATAGTCTTAGGCTCACAAAAGAAACATATTAATAATCTAGGATAATTATTGTCACCTGATTACTTTCAAATATATCCTTAAGTGATCTCAAAGCCGCAGTCTCAGGCTCATCAATTTCAGAAACCAAAGATAGTTGAGTAAACTTTTGAGAAGATGACTCAACATCATTCATAATCCTTATAAGTGACACATATCATCATATAAGTCATTACCTGTAAATGAATAAAATCACATAATAAATGTAATGTTCCACCAAAAAAAAAAAATTCAAACCTGCTTCGGAATTCTATAATTTCTGGCAGATCACTATTAACAATTAACTTAGTCACATTATAAGTATTTGAAAGACCAACCTCACCTAGAAAATAAGTAAATGAAATACATATCAGAAAATCATTTAAAAAGCTGCAACACAAGAGATATTCAACAATATACACTTACCACGGTACAATCGAGAACGACATAGTTGCATGATGATAACTATTGATTCAGCACATGGATTTTCAAGAAAAGAAGAAAACATGTCCACGTACTCATCCCACACAATACAATTCATCCGAGTATTACTTGTAAGGGAAAACAAACAATAGTAATCATTAATTACGATTGAAAAGACAACTTAGACAGTAATATTTAACTAACATATGTAATCTGGATATATAAATAAAGGAGTAGGCATGTATACTGAATATCACGGAGCACAAAATCAATAGAACGGGATGATTTCTCAGAACCCCGGTACTGTCTAGGACGACCAATTTGAATAGCCTCTCCAATGACATATATGGATTGATGAAATAAATAAGAACTAAGTTGGGAGAAAGAAACAAAGATACATTAATCACAATATTACTCACCAAATAACAGTGCATCACTCTCATTTTGAGCAGAAAGAATCTCATGAAAAGGTCGGAACTCAAACACAGACCTTAGAAACACGGGAAACATTTTCATATCACACTCGACAACCCGAGTCATGTCATTAAAAAATAGCCGTTTGGAATGAGAGGCAGGTTTATACAATCCATCATTTGATTTAACATTGAAATAACGGATTCCATATAAATGGTACTCATTTAGCTGTTCGTCAAACTGAGGAATCAGGTTCAGTACAACAGAAGCTTGTATACGTGTACCCTTAGGAATAGAAGATAAAATCAAAATATATACATATACAATTCATAATCAATGATCAGCTATCAACCTACGCTCTAATTCACTCGAGAGAGAAAATTTTTAAGAAACGTTTTCTCAATGCAATTATTCTGCAACAGCCAACTAATGAAGCACTAAGCAAATACAGCCCCGGGAAAAAAAGGAACTTAGGCAAAGAAATAAAATAGGAAATGGGAATTTGAGAAAAAACAATATAAAATAGACCAACCAAGGACACATTAGGATTCCATGGGACTCTCACGATCCCAGGTCAAGAGGCTTATGCCCTAGGAGGTCGATGTAATAATAAAAATAAAATAAGAACAACAACAAACTGTGGCAGTATATATATATCAAAGGGGACAACAGAGACATAAAAATCAAAACGAAACTATCAGATCAATACATATAAAAATGGAAGAAAGAAACACTAACCTCCCCATCCGTGAAAATGAATTCCATTGAATAATGTTGTTTAGGATTAGTTCGACAGGGAACATACCATTTGCATACAATACGAACCAAGAAAGTCCATTTCAACTGTCTATCGTCAACCTCCCTCAAAAGATTAGATCGGAAGAGCTATTGACAGAATCACAATATAAGATAAATACAGTCTACTAATATAAGAAAAATGGGGGATGCACATAAGGATGATGAATGCTAACTGAAAACACCCCTTTATATAAGGTGAAATCAACACAATAATTTAGCCAACAGAAACCTTGATTTAATTGGATAATATGAAAACACACAATCAGATAAAGTAAGGAAACGATTAGAACTCGAATAAGATAAACATGCTATCTTTTTCCATAGCATAGAAGACTTCATAAAATATAACATTAGAAAAGGGAGATTGAAAGGGATTAATCGGATACCACACTCTGGCGTTAAACAAAGTGAGATAACAGCATTCAATGGAAGAAAAGATATGCAAACACAGATAACAGCAGTTCAATAGATTGATCCGATTTGTAAGATCCAAAAAGATAAGGAAGAAATAACCTGTAGTAATCATTCTGGTAAAGAAAGCAAAAAACGAAAAACTTGTGCCAGAAACCCAGAACGCATACAACATTAGCCGATAAGAGTGAGATCGGAAGAGCACACGTCTGAGTAATACTTGCCTACCACAACCGATGAATTCGTATATTCCACAAAGATAAGGAAGAGAAATCTCTGCAGATCGATGTTGTCGAAAGAAAGATAAGGAAAAGAAATCAGATCGATGTAGCCGAAAGAAAAATGAAACCCTGATCAGATAGACTCTTAAGCGTAGTAGACAGCAAAGTAGGCCGACCCCTTTTCCAAGTCCAATTGTCAAACGCGTTTTGAGGAAAGTAATTAAACAAACACGACTTCATCATTTTCCCACAAAATTTACCGCAAGTGCACAAAAGTACCATAAAACCCTTATAAATGCATTTTGGGCGGGAAAAATGTGGTAAATAGGTACCACATTTTCTTTCCCATTATATATATATAGATATATAGATTAAATACTAGGAAAATTTTCAAAAATCTCCTAGAGGTTTTGTAACAAAACTTTCTACCTCACGTGGTGTATATAGATGCATGCCACGTGTATTTCATCCACTTCATGCGTATTTTAAATACACAGTGTATATCTATATACGCCACATGAGATATAAAACTTCCAGGAGGTTCTAAAATTTCCAGGTAGTTTTGGAAAATGACTCTTAAATAATAACATATAGCCACTTTTTGAATAAATCCAAATAAGTCCATTTATTTATGCTACTTCAATTTTCAATCAATAAATCTTAGGGGAGATCGGAAGAGCGTCGCTATGTGAATTTATCCTCCAACAACATTTTATTCCAACCCCAAGTAAGTCATGTTTTTAATCACCACACCACACTGCATTTACATTATTAACCCGTAGTTTTTGTTCTTTTTTTCTTTTTTGTTTAAGGATATGAACCTACATTTTAAGAAAGTAAAATAAAAAAACTCAAGAAAATGCGTATAGAAGGATCGTCCATCTACAACTTTCTTCCTCTTGTGACATGCCATCTTCATCTCTTCATCCCCTAGTAACAACTCCTTGAATGTCTAAACCCGCGCTTCGAAAATCAATTCCTGAAGCGCCTAAACCCGATTTTTAGTGAATTTTTTGGTTAGAAAATTGATGTTTGCCAGCTAAAATTTATCAGACGTCCTCTCTATCCATCCCAAAGTTCATCAACTCTTAACAGAAATTTCAAGGTTGAATGAAGATTTTCGCCTTTGTTAGTCTTCTATCTAAAACCAATGGCCGGAGTTTATTTTCACTTCCCCTCAATTTGTATGTTACTCTATACTTTAGTTCTGGAATTTCAAAGTTAAGAAATTGGGGAACGAAATTGGATGAATGTGTAGGTAATTTGCAATCTTTGACAATCCAATTTTGGCTAGCCATATGAGATTTGAACTCCCTCAATAGTATTACCCACGTGTGCTTCGATTCCATTTTAGATAATTTGTTCAATTATTTGCGGAGCAATTCTAGAGAGATATATAAAAGTGACATTCTTATGTTGCACACATTCATTGTGTGATGATCACATGACTACTTTTTCATTGTCCAAGACAAATGTGCCACAAAAGAATGTCACTTATCAATGCTTATTTTTCATGTCTCCCTAGAATTTTTGTTATTTGCTACAGCATACGTGGTATGTCAAAGAGTGGCAACTGACATGAATGGAATTGGCATACTTACCATATTACATTTTGATGTTTAGCATGGCCTCTCGCACCTCTCGCATCTATGCTCTTTTGTTGAAGACGTAATGAATGTTTAAGGAGATGGGATTTGTGGTGAGAGAGTGAAAAAGATGTTTATTAAATATACTAATTAAAAACAAAAAGAAAAAGGTAACTATTGTAACTTAGTTTAGGGACATTTATGTAAATAACAAAATGTGGTGGGAGAATTCTTGTGGTGTGAATATAATTCTCTTAAATCTTATAGATTCTTCTCTCAAACAACTAGTTATCTCACCCCTTGCGTTACACGGGAAAGATAATTTCAAATTATATATGATACTAGCACAAACGTTACTAAAATCGAATAAAACAAAAATATAAACATTATTACGTGTTTTCCTTCACTTAGTATACCCATTGTCAGCCACATGAAAAATTGAACTTTAATTTCAGAAAGATGAAAAATTAGCAAACGATGAAAAATTGAACTTTATTATTCGTTAAAATTAACTTCTCATCTAATGTTGCTTTAAATGATGATAATTATTATAAATGGTGATAAATATATAAACAGTATTACTTATTCATTATTATTGGTTGCTTATGCTTATTTTTGTTTGATTCTCTTCTACTCTTAAATTCTAATTTTACTTATTATCTCATATTTGACAACTAATTAATTATAACTATACATTTCAAAATTCAAATAAGTTTCCACCACACATTTTACTTTATTATTATAATTTTCTCATTATAATTCTACTCTTATAATGAGAATCAAATATATGGGACTCCAACTATTTGTAGGATCTTGAAATGTCAGAAACATATTGACTTTGTATGATATCCTAATTGAAAAATATCTTTTACCAACCAACCAATCGAAAACAAAAGATTTATGTCCGATGTCCACATGGACGCACCTTTTTTTTTTTTTACAGAGATTTTTTAACACACACACACATATATATATATATATATATATCTTAAGTCGAATTAAAACCTTTTCATTATAACCCTGTGCAAAAACAATTGCTTTCATTACATGTGCTGACATATTGTTATTTTTTAACCGATTGACTGGAGAGTTTTTTTTTTGAAAGTAAGTGACTTGGAGAGTTAAAATGGTACACTTGTGCATATATGTGATTCATTCAAGTTGAGCATCTCCAATGCTCTTAACCGTTGACATGGCATGTAAACGGAAAGTTGTCTAGTTGATATGGCCTAATGAATAAGGAACAAGTAATAAAAAATGAATAATGTTATGTAACACCAGTAGTACTTAACACCAGTTTAAGTGACAATCAATTCAACATTAAATGATAAATGAAATTAAATACTTGAATAAAAGACTCACTTAATTCAACTTATTATTTAGTAATATGGTGCAAGCAGTGCTACATGATATTACTCTAAAAAAATTCACTCCAATGCATGATATACAAACTCATCTTAGACACTTAACGTACAGAGAATAAAAAGAGTATTAAATAAAAAAAGAAAAAGAGTGTTTCAAACAAGACATTCCTGCAAACAATCTGGAAATCTTCTTGACATATCAGTTGGACGTGCTCTAACTAGCCGTTGGAGTGCCATCTTAGACATTTTGCTGACATGGCTCAACTTTTTCCCCAATGGTCAGGAGCAGTGTCGTGTAGCTCCATGAAAGGCTTGTGTGTATATTTGTGGGCGGTCCGACTATAAAGAGCTAATCTCTCCCTTATAGAGTGAAAAAGTGCCACATAAACCCTTATTATTGGGGGAGTGTCGTGTAACTCCACGAAAGGCTTGTGTGTATATTTGTGGGAGGTTCGACTATAAAGAGTTAACATATCCCTTATCGAGTGAAAAAGTACCACATGATCCCTTGTTATTGGGTCCCTAATAATAAGAGATCATGTGATACTTTTTCACTCTATAAAAGAGATGTTAGCTCTCTGTAAAAATTTTCTATTTGTGGGTAATTTACAGCAAAGGTCACTGACCCATGCGCCTATTTATACAATTTAAAAACCTATTATTGATTTATTTAAGGGAAACTTTATGAAATGGACAAATTTAACACGATAGGGATAAACATGGACTTTATTGAAGTTTTTAAAAGTGATCTCATATATTATTGTATTTTAAAACTTATCTTAATGTCACTATATTTTTCAAAAATTATCTCACCGGTTATTATATTTTAAATATTATCTCACTTACCTTTGAATTTATCAAAGTATTACTTGGTTTGTCATTGAATTTGTTTAACTCCGTTTTTTTAAATTGAAAATTTATTATTTGATTGTATCATATATTAATTGTCAAAACTGTTATATTATAAAATCTGTCTTCTACGTTTTTGAATTATTATTAATTTGAGTACTAAATGAGTGACTAATGAAGTAAGTTTCTTATAAGTTTGATGAAAAGTGAAGTAAGTTTTAAAGTCTAGTGACACTGGAGACAACTTTTTGAAAAGAGACATTTTGAAAAGAGACATTGAAGTAAAATTTAAAGTAAAATAACAAATAGAATCACTTCTAAAAAATTCACTGAGGGCTTTCGTAATAATTAACTCAACAAAAATGATCACTTTGCTTGGACAACAATAGCCATTATTAGTAGCAAAAAATCAATTATAACCTTCATCTTCATCAAATTTACAGTGACATTCTAACATCCAAATCCTAAACATAAATCAAATTTATACCCAACTATTTTCCCTAAAAAATAAAATAAAATAAGAGAGGAGAAGTTTATACATAATTGATGTCACCAATGCTGCAAATCATATCACCCCTTCATTGAGGTTGGCCGCTACGACTTTTGTAGCTGTTGCAACGCTGGATTTCGAACCCAGGGGATTGGTACTGCACATCACATCACTAACGGTTCTAACCCCTAGCACCAATGCAAGGGGGTGAGGGGAAGAGGGATCAAGGAGGGGAGAGAGAGAGAGAGAGAAGAAAGATGATGGTGGGTGGAGAGAGGTGATTGTTAGATATGGGAGGAGGAGTATGTGTGGCTCGAATTCAGATCTCATACTTAAAACATGAGAACTTAATAACTATAATACTAGTTCAAACCACTGATTTAATTGTTAATAATATTAATATTAATTAAAATAATAATAACAACAACAATTATTTCTTCAAAAAAAAAACAAGTATAATAATATATTTATTATTATATTTTATTTATTTATTATACCCAACTATTATATTTATTTATTAAGAAAATTTTAAAAAACCCCTTCCACTCTGCTAGGCTTGTATAGATATATGGTAAGTATATTTCATATAAATCATGTGTATTTTAAATATACATGGTCTGCATCAAAGCATATCAAGCGTGGTGGAATGTTTTGTAACAAAATCTCTGAGAGATTTTGGGAAGGAAATCTTTTTTATTCCGAGCTATGAGTACGTCTTACACGCTCTTATATAAAAAGTGAAACAAATGTTCATGTATTTAAAGTAGTAGTTAGTAATAGCAATATTACCATGAACGTTGTTGAGAATAGTGATCAAACTATATTAAAAAAACAAATTATAGAGACTGACTTTTATCATAATAGTATACTGAGAGATCTGATATCTCTCATGTTTGTTAAATGAGTCATGGTTCATCAAATACACCAAAGAAGAAAACTAATTATCTACCATTATATGTTTTTATATTTCATTATTATACTAGTATATATGTTTTAGCATTAAGTTGAATCGTAACATGTGTAGTAGTACTATATAAAATGAATTTTAAAGCAATTATATATAGACCATTTATATTAATTAAATTAAAATCATTTTTAATAAAATATTAAATTCATAGATTGTGTGAAAGTTAAAAAAAATTTGGAAGGTAAAAAGTTAAATATTTATTATTATTAAATTTTTTATGGGAAAAGTTTAACATTAAATTAAGTCATCATTAATAATGAATATTAAACTAATTAAATATTAAATAGGGATATTGTTGTAAATTAGAAAAACAAATTCGGGACAAAATGAGAAATAAAAAATTTCCCATTGATTCCCTTCTTATATATAGTAGATTATATTTTTGGAATGACTTACTAATAACACCTCATTTTTATTAATGTGAACACCCTAATCTTTGTTTTTTATAGTATTTAAGTCCCTAAAGTTTCTACTATATTTTTTTCTAGAATTTTTTATTTAACTATCTTTTTATATTCTTAATGATCAAATTCATTTAAAATTTTTTTATTTGTATACCTTAAATCATATGAAAATATGTGGTTGTGTATAATTAGATATTACATTATTGTTTATTTAAAAATGTTAAGTAATTTTCATAATGAAATTTTTAGAATTAAGATATCATTCAATATAAAATTTCATAAATATAAAATGTTAAAAATAAATATATGACAAAAATAAGTTAATGATTAAAGTGTAAAATTGAAACATAACAAATGATAAGTATAATTAAAATATAGTGTAATTAGTGAACAAAGTAATACCAATATAGCTACCTTTGGAATTTCATATCCCTAAAATCCTTTTACCACGTTAACGGATTTGTCCCATCCAGGAAGCGAGTTAACCCGGCCATAACAACCCAGCTGACTCACCCGATAGCGGATTGGGTTTGTCGCATAGTCTCATCAAAACCTTAACTCCATCTTCACCCATAATTTCTCTCCCTCTCGACCCCCACTCCAGACTACCGAGAGAGGAAAGCCAAAGGGAAAAAAACCCAAAAAAAGGGGGAAAAAAGAAAAGAAAAACGTGGGTACAGATTTCTATTTCTCCTTATCGATTTCTCGAAGAAGTTTCGAACCCTCAATTTCAATTGAAAAATTCTGCAAAATTACGTACCGAAATGGCGCACGCAGTGTTTCAAACAGCACAAATCATGCCGGTGACCCCTGTTGCCAAATCCTTATCATCAAAACCCTTGTTGCCAACCGGTATATACCCGTCACAGGTGGCTCCGGCGGTTGCCGGTAAGCTTCCGAAGTTTTCTGTGACCATAAAGGCCTCGTCGGCGGTGGTTGATGGCGATGCTATAGCTGGGCTGGAACGGTGCTTTCAGGCTTCTCCTGCATCGGATGCTCCGGCTTCACCTTCACCTTCGAGTTCTGTTGAGTTCGGGCCGGTTATGAAGGGGAAGTATGGCTCGCTTGGTGCAGTTACTTTGGAGAAATCGAAACTTGATTTGACGCAAAAGCAAACCAAGTCTAGTCCAGAGGTATTTTGTCTGCAGAGGCCCTACTTGTCCCTTATTGCAATTGAAAATTAAATAGAGTAGCAAGAAAGATTGATAATTTTGGTAATTGAAAAGGGATTGATGTACTTATAACTACATTTTGAAGCAAATGAATTTCCATGGAAGGAATTTCAGGATTCTTATTGGCAGTAGACGTATTTTATTTCCGTCAGGGATTGATTAAAGACTGGTAGAGGTGTTCTACTGGGCTACTAAAATGTGATGTGTTGTTAATTCAAATATTCTACCATTTACAGGCGTAAGTTGGCATTATGCAAAATTTTAATTATCTTTTGATGTCTGAAGGCACCTGATAATGTTAGAAGGAAAAAGTGTCGAGTTTCCATTTTCTTAACAGACTAAGGATACTGTTAACTTATGCATATTCACTTAGACTTTTATCTTTACCACTGTAAACTTTGCTTCAGAGATAAAAAGTCCAAATTATTTGTATTTGCTTCAGAGAAATTAAGATAGTAGGACCAGTGTTTGGAGCCTTCAAGTTTGAAGCAGGAAAAATTGTGATTTCGGTTTATTCTGTATTTATGATAATTCAAGTATATGATATTGACTTTAATCAACAAATATCAATGGACCAAATTATAACTTAAAGTTCTCTTAATTTTTGGGTTTGAATAGCTAATGACTTTGGGAGCTGTGGTCATCTTAGAATTGATAAATTTTTTCTTTTCAATCACAAGTTGTTTGTGCCCATTCAAGGTAATAGTGAAATGGTAATGTAGAAAAAATTACGGGGCACTTGAGGGTCAAATGTAGTTTCCTGGATGCCTCTTTTTTTTTTTTTTTTTTGGGCCACCTTTCTTTTTTGATTTTTTTCCTGCTTGTATAAATTTGTGAAATCTATAAAGATTCATTCAATGAATGAGTATCTATTGGAGGTCCGGGGAATTGGTTAGACGTGTGATATTTAAGCATATTTCCCATTTCTCAGTTCAACTTATCTGTAATTAATCGCTTAATTGTGGGGGATGGTGGCTTTTAATTGACGTTAAGTATTTGGTTTATGATGTAACAATTTGTCAGCTTTCTACTGGGGGTGGAGGTGGTAATATGGGCAAGGGGCTTAATCATGGAGGCGGGGATGGCGGTGATGATGGTGGTGATGATGATGATTACTTTGATGACTTTGACGAGGATGACGAGGGAGACGAGGGTGGACTATTTAGACGACGTACTGTTTTCCCAGAGGTAACAAACTGATGCAAGAAATATCCACATATTTGCCAGCAAGGGCTACATCGTTGTGTGATTCATCCGGTTAGCTTTATCTAAAATATTTTTTAATTGGTAAATACTTTCTCTTTGCCAGTTGTTTGATCGGAAATTTATTGATGCTGTATTGAACGAGTGGCAAAAGACAATGATGGATTTGCCTGCTGGATTCCGTCAAGCTTATGAAATGGTAACGAGTCTACTTTTCACTGTACATTCTTCTCCTAAATTATTTGGTGACTGGGCTTTGACATTTGGTTGCCTCCAGGGTTTGGTAAGCTCTGCTCAAATGGTGAGATTTCTTGCAATCAATGCCAGACCTACCGTTGAGAGGTCTGTTTCCCGGGCTCTTCCTCAAGGGGTGTCTAGGGCTTTCATTGGCAGGTACATTTAGGGCCTGATATGCTGACTTCTAGACATTGAAAATCTAAATCCACCTTCTCCCTCAGTATTTGATTTTAGAGTGAGTTGATTTCAGATTAATGCAATTAAGCGTGCATGTGGATGATGTGCGCGCACTCTCTCTCTCTCTCTCTCTCTCTCTCTCTCTCTCTCTCACACACACACACACACAAAAAAATAAATTATGAATGCTGAAATTTGTGAATTGTGATTATACTTCTATGTTTGAGAGAGATGTTGCAGTTCAGAGTAGTGTGATCGTTTCAATGGAAAGTAGGTTTTGGGAATATATGATATTAACACGTAAGTATGTTTCTAAAACTAGAATGATGAACGCAGATTTTATACTTGCATAGTTTAGTTGATACATGTTGTCTCCTGAGTGTCGAGATTACTTTGAAAAACAATAATTTGTGCTTCTAAACTGCTATAGGCTCAAAAAACATAGAACAAGACTTTCATTTTCCAAAATAAATATTTAAGAAAAGTGACAGTGATGATAGGAACTTTGCCTGATGCAATAAAGACCTGCCAATAAAATGGTCTCTGGATCGAGAGGAAGATTCAACTGAATTGTTAGACCTGGTGATTTCTCCGAATCAGAAGATTTTTAGAGGAAGAAAATGTGATATGACTTTTTGGGTCTTTTTGGGCGACAATTTATAAATAGAATGTTTATAAACGGATTTAAAATTCAAATTTTGCCACGTGGCGGTGCACTATCAAGCTACTTTTCAATGGTGATGCAAGCTTTCACATGGTTTTAATCATAAGTTTGATGTGGCATCCTTATGTGATACCATGTACAACCATTTGAATTTTAAATCTATTTATAAATAAATTCATTCATAAATGCGTTGCCAAGCTTACCCATAGCTTTGAGCCTTTAAGAAGTTAATTGCTTACTACTTCCTCTTCATTTGAAAGATGAGACACCTGAAGGGTGGTAATAATCATGTATTGGATTTGGTCGTGGTGCATAATGAGTTTCTGTGACAATCTTATACTGACCAAAAATTATGATAATTTATCCCAGTTTGGTTGGGCTAGTTATGTTATCAGACGTGTCTTGTGGCTCTTCAACCTGTTTGAATCTGTATACTCTACAACATTGTTTAATCTGGCGACATTTCTGTGTAGTAGTTTAAAACTAGATTGTTTGGAGTGCACTTCTCTGCAAGACACTTCTGGATATGTATCTGAATCTTCCTTGTCTGCACAGGATGATTGCAGACCCTGCTTTTCTATACAGGCTGCTCCTAGAGCAGGCAACCACGATTGGGTACTCCGTTTGGTGGGAGATCAAGAATCGGAAAGAGAGGTATCTTGCAGTGAGCTTAGGAAATAATCAAATTAACAGCGAGCTTATTTGCCTTGTCCACTTGACTAATATATGCCACTTTGATGCAGGATAAAGCAGGAATGGGATCTTGCACTTATCAATGTGCTTACAGTGACAGCATGCAATGCCATGGTCGTTTGGTCACTTTCTCCTTGTCGTTCATATGGGAATACCTTCCGCTTCGATCTGCAGAACACACTGCAAAAACTCCCAAATAATATATTTGAGAAGAGCTATCCACTCAGAGAATTTGACTTCCAGAAGAGACTTCATTCCTTTTTTTACAAAGCTGCAGAGTTGTGTATGGTTGGATTAACTGCTGGAGCAGCGCAGGGTGCTCTGTCAAATTTTGTTGCCCAGAAAAAGGAAGGAAGGTAAAATTTGTTTTGTATGTGCAAAATTCTTGCCAACATTTTGTATCATTTGTTCTGGAAAATGTTGGTTTTGTAGGTTATCTGTGACCGTTCCATCAGTGAGCACCAATGCACTTGGTTACGGAGCTTTCCTTGGCCTGTATGCAAATTTGCGATATCAATTGCTCTGTGGTTTCGACAGAGTAGTTACCAACTACTTTGATGTAATTGGAGTGGCTCTGTTCTTTAGCACAGCCCTCAGGTATGTTATTGGACGTTTCTTTACTGTAGGTTGCATTTGGGAATTTTTTTTGTTTCATGATGAAGCTTTTTCTGTTATTAACTGTTCTGTGAAGTGATTTCCTTTAGCTGAATAGGACTTTTATCTGATATGCTGGGGTTTCCACACACATCATAATATATTTTGAACAGTGATGCATTTGTAGGATTGCCACGCGGCAATGTTAATTGTTTTTGGTGAAGTTCAGCAATCTTGGTTGACTTGAGGCTTTGAGCAAATTCAGTTTATCTTTTTTCCTTCTCACAGCTTTTTTTTTTAAAAAATATTGAGGACCAGATTCTTTTTGGCATTGATAAAAAACCAGTAATTTTAAAATGTAGGGCATTCTTCTCACATTCCAATTTGATGCTTCTGTTCATGACCCTATGATGCAGTTAATATGTCGTTTAAAATCTGAGATTCAAATTCGTACAGGGTCCTGAATGTACAACTGGGAGAGACATCAAGGCTGGCTTGGCTAGGGGTAGAGGTTGATCCATTGGCTCACTCAGATGATCTCTTGAAGAAGGTTTACAATAGACCAGCTGAAGGAGTCAATCAGCCTTCTTCAAAGTGGTTCATTTCCAAGAACGCTGTCGTATCTGGACTTGGACTTCTTGGAATTAAACAAGGTGACTCTATTACCAATGGTGAAGCACCTGCCCCTAAGGCTCGGAGAAAGAGAGTTGTGAGGAAGAAGGTGGCAACAAGTTGAGCCAGATTATATCTTTTTCGATTGCAGCAACTCTTCAGTTTTGTAGCATTATAGCTCCATGCAGACACACCCGTAAGTAGAAGATAATCGGGATGTGGTATTTAAGTTGCGACTCGGGATCACAGGATGGGCAGCATGCAACTGTAATCACACTTGGCAACGTTCATTCATCACTGGATTGCTTTCCCAATTAAATTTTGTATCGGACTAGTGTAGACAATATTTTTGGAATACGAATTGGACCATTCTCTACTTCACCCTCGCTGTAAAACAGTTGCTCTATTTTTGTGATTTATTGTCTTATTTCTTTTCCACTCTGGGAGCTTCAAGTTTATTGCTGTTGTCTCTTCATTATTGCTGGTGGGAAGATCTACATTCATAATCGTTTGAAGCTCATTTTAGCCCTTATTCATTGAATTTGATTACAATAGTTCTAAATTTTGCTAGGATGCACCTTCGACCAATTTTTTCGCTTATTGCTGTTGTCTCTTCATTATTGCTGGTGGGAAGATCTACATTCATAATCGTTTGAAGCTCATTTTAGCCCTTATTCATTGAATTTGATTACAATAGTTCTAAATTTTGCTAGGATGCACCTTCGACCAATTTTTTCGCTTATTGCTGTTGTCTCTTCATTATTGCTGGTGGGAAGATCTACATTCATAATCGTTTGAAGCTCATTTTAGCCCTTATTCATTGAATTTGATTACAATAGTTCTAAATTTTGCTAGGATGCACCTTCGACCAATTTTTTCGCTTATTGCTGTTGTCTCTTCATTATTGCTGGTGGGAAGATCTACATTCATAATCGTTTGAAGCTCATTTTAGCCCTTATTCATTGAATTTGATTACAATAGTTCTAAATTTTGCTAGGATGCACCTTCGACCAATTTTTTCGCTTATTGCTGTTGTCTCTTCATTATTGCTGGTGGGAAGATCTACATTCATAATCGTTTGAAGCTCATTTTAGCCCTTATTCATTGAATTTGATTACAATAGTTCTAAATTTTGCTAGGATGCACCTTCGACCAATTTTTTCGCTTATTGCTGTTGTCTCTTCATTATTGCTGGTGGGAAGATCTACATTCATAATCGTTTGAAGCTCATTTTAGCCCTTATTCATTGAATTTGATTACAATAGTTCTAAATTTTGCTAGGATGCACCTTCGACCAATTTTTTCGCAACAAATAGAAGGTTATGTATGGTAAATGAATGAAATACAAGAGGTAACATTCTGAATTTGCATAATTTTGTTCTCGAACTCGACTAAAATAACCAATTTGAAAACCAAATGGAAGAAGAAAGGATCAGCAAAAGGAATGGAAAATGCAGAGAGGAGGTAAGGAATCGTCTATACGAGAAGAAAGGAAGCTTTTCTGTCTGGCCAAACTTTTTATTCACTCTCTTCCTTCGACACGCATTCTTCTGTACTTTGCTTGTATATTTTTACTCACATGTATAAAATACGCATACAAGGGAAACATATACATCCACCAAACCTAGTACTAAGGTTAATGGCCTTCTCTAGTACAGTTCTCAAATTCTGGTTTCTCTTGCTTGTCATAGCATCAGGTAACATTTTTTCTTCTAGTTCTCGGCGTTTCCGTATCTTACCACGGCAGTCACAATTTATTGAGAATATGTTTGAGTTTTGAACATGATAACTAAAGACAATTATTGTTATGTTGTAATAAATGTGATGTGAGGGTAAAGCTACTCTTTGATTTCATGTTCTTTAAAGCCTATTTCTTTTTTGTTTTACACGTTGACAGGAATAAGATTGTCCAAGTGCACAAATTTTACCATCATAAATAACTGCAAAGAGACAATATGGCCGGGAATAACTGCAAGCAACAACTTCAGTGGTGGAGGCTTTGCCCTGAAGCCAACCCAGTCTACTGTTTTCACAGCCCCATCCGGGTGGAACGGCCGGATATGGGCTCGAACTAGGTGCGATTTCGACAAGAATGAAAACGGCACATGCCAAACCGGTAGCTGTGGAAGTACACTGAAATGCACAGGGCCAGGCCAGCCTCCTGCCTCAATTGCTGAATTTACAGTTGGCGACATCGACTATTATGACGTCAGCCTTGTCGACGGGTTCAATATACCTGTAGTGGTAAAACCCGTTAACGGTAAAGGAAAATGCCAGCCAGCCGGCTGTGACAATGATTTGCGGCCGAGTTGCCCGCCAGAGCTTGCTGTTAAGAGTAATGATAAGATCATTGCTTGCCAAAGTGCATGCAATGCATTTAAAACTGATGAGTACTGCTGTAGAGGTTCATTCTCCACTCCTATAGCTTGTGTTGCCACAAATTATTCAAGAACCTTCAAAACCGCGTGCCCTGCAGCCTATAGTTTTGCTTATGATGATCCAACAAGTATCATCACTTGCAGTGCCACAGATTACATTGTGTCATTTTGTTCCTCAAGGTATGAAAAAAATCTCTTTACTGCTTAGCTTAAGCTTTTAGATCAACTAGCTTTTAAGAGTCTGCAAGGTGGCACGAATGGTGTTAAATTCAAATGACTGACCCCCGAACCATGGTCCTGCTGACCCGAGACATGGTCCATGTGGGTTTCGGACCACTCTGTTAGCCTATGTACTGTCCTCTAAAGTAGGACCACCTAAGCCCATATTTGCCACCTAGCTTTGAGGGTAGAAATAACCTAAGACCTCTGCATATATGGGGTACTTAAAGTGAATCATGGTACCAATAAGGCAAGTTGCTCTTATCAAGTATTGAAAGAGAAGAAGTTCAAAAATCTCGTACCTTAATACTGTTAAATCTTGTCAAGCAAAGCGTACATGTGCTTAAAGATCAACACATTCACTAGCGCACTTACAAGCAGAATTTGATAACCTTGAACAGAATCCTACGTTTTTGCTGCACGAAATCTTGGATTCCTCATTATTTTCTCACCTTTTTTGAGTCGTGACTAGGAATCAAACACAATGCACATATCATAACAAGCAGCTTGTTTGTAATGGATCAAATGGTGGACTAGAGGCACTCTCCAAAATGTGGAAGCTCTGGCTGATAGCATTACCAGCAGCGATTGGGTTCCCAATCATGTTTTGATTTGATTCTGTCAACCGTGAAATTCTAGTGATTTTGATATATGTTCTTCACTGTTGCAATTTTGCTGTACTGTGATTGCCCTCAAGAATGTAAAGATTCCTTCCTTCAAATGCTTCATGCTTGGATTCTAGCGTGTTTCTGCTTTCGTGCAACTAAAATCCTGCAAACATACAATAAACGCGTCAAGATATACCGTTCAAATGGATGGGGGAAGGGAGAGGAAAAATGAGTTTTCCAGTAATGTCAAACCTATTTGAGTTTAATTAATGTTCCTGAGTTTTCTCCAATTTCATGTCGTCATTCATTTTCTGCTTCTGAGTTCTAGAAGAAGATTCTTTTTCTTCAAACGGTAATACTACAACGGGGGCTGCAGGCACGGTGTCCCAACGCTCCTTAAGAAAGCTCATGAACTTAAAAACCATTTGCCTTCTAAACTCAAGCTCCCTTGAGAAGAGATCGAAAATGAGAGATGCCAGAATGTATTTGAATGGAACAAGAAGAAGAATGGTCGAACTAAACAGCAGCACCAAGGCAACTTCTGCTGTTATCTGAAAATGACATAGCAGAGAAATTCAGAGATTCATCAGAAAAGAAAGACGGGCGCCCACAAAGGCCACTATAGCCCGGCGTTATTCCCCAGCTTGTACTAAAAAGTGCATAAAGATGTAATTCAGTCTCAAATTAGAGCGTACTGGCCTCCATAATGCCCATAAACTAGATACCTGAGGTTGGCCAGCAAGAATAATTGATTGTGTCTTAAGAAGTACAACATTCACATTTTGGAGATATTTCTCAACTTCACGCATGGCCTCTTTCAGTGCAATAATTTTCTGAATTGTGTTTGAGGGAGGCTGATCCCTAATCGTAACTTTCCCAAAAAATCTTCCCAGACGACCCTGTTCCTTGAGGCCCTTCAATAACAACATGCCAGCAGCCAAGATCATTAAACTCACTGGGAATACATAAGAAAGCAGGTTCCTGACATAGAATAGACACTGAAACTCATTAGCCACGGCCCTGAAAGGTATGAATATACAAGACAAGTACCTAGACCTCTTGCCAGAACCAACTTCTTATCAGAATCCAAAGTTGAATCTATCCGGTTCCCTAAAGGCGATATTTCAATTCAAATTGGGAAGTAAGTTGACATTAGGATATCTTTCCAATATGAAACACACAGAGTAGTAATATGATTGAAAAAAGTAACAAAGAAACAACAATGGCTTTGGTAATAAACGTCTAATTGCTGGTAGAGTATATTTATGTTGGTGGAGGTTAAAGTTGAAAAGATTTGCAAGCTAAATGAGTGAGAAGCGCCACTTGCAGAATGCAAGGAATGGAAGTAAAATTCACTTTTGAAGAGCATCTTACTTCTTTAAGTGCTTTAGAGATATTTGGCTCTAACCAGTGAAGGCTTAGGAAGATGTACTGAAAGATCAAGTCATAAAATCGTCATTGCTGTTTTGCAGTTTTTTACAGAAGTGGAATAACTTGGTAATTCAGCTCACATATTTGGCAATACACACAAGAGATTTGTACTTAACTAAGGGCTTGTTCTCTAGGGCTATTTTTTCCCCACCACAAAATTTGTCAACAAATCAAATTTATACCAACCATGCATTCTTTATAAACAATAACTTTTCAGTTTTCACATTTCCCTAAAACCTCTCTCCACTTTTTCACCACGCATTTCAAACAAAAATCTCTCCCAACCAAAAAGCTAAAATAATAACTACATAGAACGAACCCAAAATATAAGATGATTTTTTATGACCACACCAAAAGGTCAACTTTTCAATTGCCTCATCAACGTCATGAACTTTCAAATATGGGAACTAATTAATTACCTGAAGATAAGTGTATTTACAAGTGCAAGAAAAGATGCCGTCACAAGAGGATCATCCCAGCGCCTTAGCCTTTCAAAATTTCTAATGGTAATAGTCATAGGAAGAATAAGTTCCTGACAGGTAATAGAGGAATGAGAACATTATCAGTAATATTAGTATGAATAGATTAAACACATGTTTTATTCACATCAAGAAACAAAAACAGAATCTGCGCAAGATGGTGTGCATGCACATCAAAATCTCTTCAACTGCATAAAAACTACACAATTATGGGACCAAGAAGCCGCACAGTACTGTTCTTAGCTTAGTGGCCAAAATTTCTCTTTTGATGATAACGGGTGCTTCCGCTAAAAGGTAAAAACACATAAACAAACATGTAGATCATGATTTTCATAAACATCCTAGTTTGTACAATAATTTAACTTCCTTTCTAAGTCAATTCTCAAAATATATACTCACCAAAATTCTGCGCCCCAAAAAAAAAATAATAATAATAATAAATAAATAAAGTTTGACTTTGAAAGTCAAAAGTCAAAAGGGGATGCTCGAGTATGGATAAAGTAAACTACACACATTTAATCTACAAAATGAATTTAAAGGAAAATGCCAGATAAATTCCAACCTTAAAAAGGTCAATGTTACTGGGAATTCCTTCTATCATTGCAGCATCAATTGTAGCTTGAGTCTTCTCAGCTGCCCTGTATTTATCTCTACATATCATTGCTGCCCTTTCTACCAGTGTCATCTCAGCAACAACTAGATTTTTACTCAGTACAACCCCTGGTTTCACTGATGTGTTCTTCCAAAAATCCAGTGAAGTGTTGCTGGTCCATGATGTAGACCTCATCCATTTTCGCAAGTAGACGCTACCATCTATGTCATAGATATGATTAATACTTTCATATGGCTCACCAGTGAGCCTCACACGTTGACCTGGTCCCTGACTACCTGCCATCGATTTCTTAATCATTGGTCCACCCCAACAATTAACAGCAAGAGCTTGGAGAACAACATTGCCGTATGGTGCATTTTGTAAATATGAAAACTGGACCAGTTTAGTTGGCTCCTCTAAGGTCCTACGCATAAATTGCAGAGTTTGAAGTCTTGCAATAGCATTTATAGCATAAGTGACAGCCCTTTCCTTTCCCTTGTGAGCACCATATACATCGTACACTGATTGATCGCCATCCTCAGGTCCGAATTCACTTATGAATTTGTATAAAGCAATGATTTCATTAATAAATGCATACCATACGTCCCTTCTCATTTCACCTCCCAAATCAACAAATTCAAGTATCCATTGTTCAGACCTGATCACAAGGGAACCCACGAACAAATTGTCAGACAAATGTCTAATAGCCAAATATTTTTTCAATGGGGGGATTATCATAAAACATCATTCTTTGTTTCCCGTTATAAATTATCAATTTATAATTTGAATCAATTCTAAGTTCTAATCTCTTCGCTAGAAACCAACTACTTTCAAATGCTGCTCAATTTTAATTTTATCTACAAGCTATGTGGGATTCATGAAATCTGCACTACTTACCTTCCATTTTATGAGGGGAAAACGCATACCCAGCTAAATTTTGCATTGGACAGAGCAAGAAATTACAGTTCAAAACTAACAAAGAGTTATAAAAAATGTTGCATCTCCAAAACTTTAGTTCGATTAGGTGGTTCTTATGCATGTTTTCCTTGTTTGGGAGGGAGAGGGTGATGGGGTAGGTAAGCCACTGAGGTCCATAGTTCAACAATGCAGGCAGTGATTTATTGCATCCAGCTGATTTCCCTCAGGGTGGCTATTCATAAGATAAAGAACATAGGATAAGAGCAAACACAAGAGTGAACCTTTTGCTTTTATACCAACCAAAAATAAGTCTGCTTAATCTTTTAAATTAAGCACATAAGCCCGGACGCTAACATAATAGCTTAATAATTTAACTTAGGCACAGAGAAAAAAAGATGTCATAAATACTGTTATCATAACATATACAACAGATGGGTCGGAGAAGCTTACTCACTCTGGACTGGAGGTAACGGATATAGCAGAATCAAAAAGATTTGATCCCATAGGTCCAACCTTTGTTTTCTCTATTCTCGCACCATTGCTCGTAAGATCCAGTCTAATAGCAGCTCTATGTCCCATCAGGCCAATTGCCGACGGCAATGTGTGCTAACATATTTCCAAAAGGAACACAACTCAACAAATTATTGTTTTGTTTTTTCAGTGCAAAGCAGAACTTTCACTTTCATTCAAAGTGGATTTGATCTGCCACTTCTACATAATTTAGGCAAAGATAATTTTCACAGTTGAAACGTTTATAGAAGTAGCTTTTGTATCATATGAAATTTTTTACATCATATATGTAGTTATACCTAAGCTGTAATTCTTCTTTATTTGAAGGTACAGCTTTAACCAAAGATATTGATGAATGATAGAATGCTTTTAGTCCAATATAGTCTGCTTGTAAGCCCTAATGTATCAGGCAACTTTTTCTAGCCATGAAATCATTTGATTGCTTCACAACAATACCTCAAAATAGAGTGCCCTGTCGGTTAAAGAGAGTTTCCCTGGCCATGCCATGTTTTTTGCCCATTTTATAACAGGCTGCTTTCTGCTAGTACCAAGGCAGAGAATTCTTTCCTTGGACAGATTTGGAAACTCTTGAGACTGGTATGATTTACGACCCTCATGCACTCTAAGCCAGAAATAAACTAGCATTAGAAGAATTATAGATTGCTACAGCCTAGCACAAAAACAAACTCGTAAAAAACTATAAACTGTATTCAACAATCAATAAGTAGAAGGTAAGTTGTACCTTAAAAATATATCTACATAATGGATGGTTAAACACATTGAGCAATCTTCATTATCAAGGAAGTCATTTACATAACCATGAAATTTTATAGCTTCCTTTCAATTGTTTTGACTTGGAACTGATACAGACTCAGGTGTGATTGAGGTATGATCAATTCCCTTAACCCCGGTGTTTTGATTTATCTTTTCTTTTATAAATATAAGATCCCCTTTCATTTATGTATTATGGTATCCCGGAAAGTATTTTCGTCTTATCTTCTGATCTAAAATTGGGCTGAAGACTGATGAGCTATGGAATTATTATTTGTCAAAAGAATATTGCATAAGTATCTGGAAAATATACATGCTTTTTGATGCTCTTATGTCCTGACTATACAAATTGCTTTCCAACGATATTTAAGACTAATACAACAACTGAAGTGTAACCTGAACGTGTTATGAAATTTTAAAAATAAAGTAGCATGATAATCTGTTCAATAGTTGAGTTTGCAATGTGTAAATAATTTGATCAGCTACCCCAACTTCTAGTTAACTATAATTTATATATCCCCACAACTGTTACCCACTTATCCAACCCACAACTGTTACCCACTTATCCAACCATTCGTCTCTATCTTTCATGATTTAAACTTCTTGTAACCTAACCCAAGCAAAAATGTTATTTGATGACCCCAACTAAGCTTCTTGAAAATGTATACAATGCTTGAACTTGACCATAAGCATCACAGGTTCCCCTTGCCTGATTTCAATGAGGACTATGGCAATATCCAAGTATTAAATGGTTCGAGAATGGGTGTGGTATGGATATTATATAAGAAGACGAATAGCATAGGAAAAGGAAGATGAGAAGTCTTGAGCTAATTGGTAGACACAGTATCGTTACAAGCTTATTTAATATTATAAGAAGGCAAAGAAAAATATAGATTCATTAAAACTTAACCGTTTCTGCTACACAATTCCTCCCCCATATCTTCTTTTTGTTCTTTGTAGAATCTGTTGTCTCTCCGTTTCTTATCAGGTGGTGAGGGCCCGAACAAAGGCCTGATGGGCTGTTGTTGGCAAACTAACCAACAGGGTCACCCACTTGGTCATTTTCACAACTATGCTTCCTTTTTTTTTGATAGACACAATTATGCTATTTAGAATAGTCACCATACGCAACAGATAATCCCTCAACGATTTTCAAGTTCAGCAAGATAATTGAGGTGCTTCTGAATTCATATATTAATCGGAGCATAGTGAACCGGAAGTTTATAATATCAGCGGAATAACCAAGGATTTCATAATAAAAAGTGAAAGGAAAGTCTTACTTGAGAAGTTCGTCAATATATGTCGACCATACACTAAATGAAATGCCCATGTCATCACCAGCAAGAGCTTTGAAAAGGCTATGTGCAGTTGACCAATCAGCCACACCAGAAATGGCAGGAGCAATGTGAACAAAAGCCTCTTCTCCTACAAGCCTCCTCTTCAAGTTCAACAAGACAAGTTTTTTAGTTCTGGCATTCATCACTCAAAACAAATTAAAGAGGTAAAATGGCAAATGTTGGCATATATTAAAGAGCCCTAAAAAGAGAAACTACCTACTGCGCCAGTTCCTAGCTCTCCACAGTCCCGCACCCCAAAAAGAAAAGAGAGAAAATATGTGGAAAATATCGACAGTGGTAGGGATACCATAAAATATTTCTGTTATAAAATAATCCATAATTGATAATAAAATATCAAAGTTACGATCTTCAAGATCAATGAATGAGCTAGAGTCCAATTTATATTATAAAAGATCATCATGGCATGACAAACAACTCTCAGCCTTTAAAAGATTTGAGCATACTTTCTTTTAAATGACTGCATTCAATGATAAAATCAAGACTAAGATGAGCTGTATTACTGATTATATTTCTATTCCAGCATAACAATTTCATTTTAGATGGGAAGGACACAATAGCCGGTAAACATAACATTTATAGTTTTATACTCCTTTATGATTAAGTAGAAAAAATTTTTCCATTAAAGCAACTCCAAAAAATTACATTATGAGTTACCAGAAATTACATAGGAAAGGCAACAACTGCATATTACAATCTACCAATAAGATGAAGAACTACCATGAAGAAAATCAGTATTAGAGGAGGGAAAAACCTGAATATAATTTCTCTCTGACACTTTAGCTTGGTAGCCATTCTGGCTGCTGTACGGCTGCTCCCAGGCAAGCATCGTTAAGAAAATAAGTCTCTGAAATGGAGGTTCCTGCATTCCAGGTCAAAAGCTACTAATGAATCAGCACTTTGGGGGGGAGGGGGGAGATCCGGGCCCATGCTTGTTAATGATTTTTCAAAATAACTTCCCCCTACGCTCATTTGTAAACCACAAATTCTCAAAACATTATTATTTTTCACATTTCCAAATAATATTTCCCTAATTTCTAGCCATATTCTTCCCCAAAAAAAAAATATATATATATATATATCACTTCCATAGATCACTTTTCAGAAGTCTTCCATACAGCACATGCAGATAAAAGGTTGACAAAATCGAGTGTGTTTTGCCTG
>CAVNYN010206000.1:0-15605 GCA_963692815.1 Nyctanthes arbor-tristis | reverse complement strand
TAGTAGTTTTTTCTGTTCAAAATTTTGAATACTTATTCCTTTAAATTTTTATTGGTAGAAAATGACATTATTAGTTAACTGAATCAAACCATCAAAAAGAACCAACTTGTACTAGAATTTAAAGGTGAGGTATCCAACCTTGTAAGTTTCTATTAATTTATTCTTAGAATAATTCACGAGCAAAATTATTTCGAGGAAGTTCTGTGAGTTAAAAAACTAACATAAGTCATGTTTAAGTGACACTTATGTTTGAAGTTTAAATTTAACGCTTTGTAACGCCTTGTGTTCTATCACTCATTTATTGTGTTTTATCATGCATTAGTGTGTTTGAACCCTTCTAGACTCAAAGTCTGACTTCAATACTTTTCCAGGCATTACACTTTTTTAAGAAGATTGGATATAGTTATTGTTTATTAAAAAAAGGGAATTTGCCAAATTATAGATCATTGGTTGTTGAACGTAATAATTATTTTATCTTTCTCTCATAATTTTATAATAAATAGAAATACAGGATTGACTACGTCCAGTCCCGTCCACGGCACGAAGGGCCCGTTTATATGAATCCTCTATGTACTTTGAAATATTTATGTTATCATACAAAAAGAATGACTTCATAATCGGTGGTACTAATTATTATCATTATTAAGCGATGATAAATGATAAGTTTAATATCTCTAAATTTCAATTATGAGATGGTAATCATCACTATTAGTGATGTATAATAATTCATTATGAAAATCTTGCTAATTTCATAAACTTTTCTTAATTTCATAAAAGCGTGAAATTAAGTTTGAAATAATTGTTCAACTACAATAATAGGAATATTCAACACCAGATGTATGATACTATAATGATATCAAAAAGTAACGCTATATAATATTAGCCCATCACTAGGCCTCCTCAAATGACATTAACAATTGATATTATACAACATCATCATCTTTCAGCTGCACCATTATTATTATTTTTTATTTTTTTTTTCACTCTTCTTTTTCTCTTCTTTGCAAGTTATTTTCTTTGTTTCCCAACTTTCAGGCACATAATAACTTGAAGTTGAGCTTAACAGTGTTATCGCCTTTTACACTTGTCAATGGAGCTCCCAATCCCACTATAAATGAACCACACAATCTCCCCTTCTCTTCGTCTCAGAACCCATCTAACCAACGCCAACCCACCCACCCCCCTCCCAAAAAGAGAAAAAAACACCAGAACCCACACAAGATATACCTCCTCTCTCTCTCTCTCTCTCTCTCTCTCTCTCTGCTTAAATAGATACACAAAAAAAATGGCTGACATGGGTGGTTTTCTTGCAATGGTAATGGCAATGGCAGCCGCTGCGATGATGTTAAGCTTAAGCAGCAGAGTTTGTGCCGATCCGGATTTGCTTCAAGATCTTTGTGTTGCTGATCTCACTTCTGGTATATCCTTGGCCTTGGGAGCAGTTCTCTCATTTCTTTCTGTGTTTAGTGTTTTGTTTCTTATAGTCGATGTCAAGACTTCGTACAAAATTGAATGTACGGGAAGAAAGAGATGCGTCACGGATTCAAATGCATAATTTTCTTGATAAGAAATGATCTTCTCCCCCAGTCGCGTGGCAAGGTCATGTTGTCGCTACATCACCTCGGTAATGCCACATCAAAAATTTTCACCTTGAAATACTAACGTGGCACCCGAGCTTATATGGAGCCAACGTGATAGTGCAACATTAGCTGAGTCCAGGGAGGAGATCGGCCCTCTTTCTAGTATCACAATACGGAGCATGGATCAGGACAAATCGTCCCACTAAGGGTTGAATTGAACGCATTAGACCTTGGTTTTTGGTGGCCTAGCTAGAGTTCTTTTTTGAAATAAGAAAGTGAGAGGTGGAGAATTTTATAATATATGGGTCTCATGAAATATGTAGACTGATTTATTTGACCAATCATTTTTGATAATAGAATTAAATATTTTCTTCTATTTTCACGGAGATTAACCCCATATATGAACATGTGAAATAGGCGTGAAGGTTAATGGCTTTGCTTGCAAGTCGAATGCGATAGCGGGTGACTTCTTTTTTGCTGGCCTTGCTGAGCCTGGCGCCACCAACACCACGACAGGCTCAATTGTAACCGGAGCCAACGTTGAGAAAATTCCAGGCCTAAACACACTAGGCGTGTCCTTATCGCGCATCGACTATGCCCCGGGTGCCTAAATCCGCCCCACACCCATCCACGGGCCACCGAGATAGTTTTCGTGCTCGAAGGCGAATTGGATGTTGGCTTCATAACCACTGCCAATGTGTTGATTTCTAAGTCCATCAAGAAAGGTGAAATTTTCACCTTCCCTAAAGGTTTAGTTCATTTCCAGAAGAACAATGGCAAGGTTCCAGCGGCCGTGATTGCTGCATTCAATAGCCAACTACCCGGAACTCAGTCGATCGCTGCCACATTGTTTGCCGCATCACCACCAGTGCCGGACAATGTTTTGACGAAGGCATTCCGAATTGGTACCAAGGAAGTTGAGAAAATCAAGTCCAAATTTGCGCCAAAGAAGTAACTCTCGGCTCATAAGATTTACGGACATGTTTGATACAGAGTAATAGATAAACTCGACTTATCAATGTAACCAATAAAGATTTATAATTTATTTTATTATGTAGTACTGTATGTTGTAAGGCAATGTGATTGACCATATATACATACTACATTCTTAACTTGTATATAAAAGTTGGTTCTTGGCATCAAAACGATTGAAATACACCCAAAAGAAAGAGGGAAAATAAAAGACCTTTGTTTTGTTATCATTAACAATGTCAATTGTTGCTCCAAAATAATAATAATAATAATAACGTCAATTATTTTTTTATTTTTAGATGATAGGGTCAATGAAAATACCCTTGGTCTTATTTATTTTTTAGCACATTTACAAATCTGCATTGTAATAGTACATATGCACATATAGAAGTACAGCGCAAAAAAATCAACAATACAATTAAACAAACCCCTCATAAAATGAAATATACACTACAAATAAATGGTAGAAAGAACCCAGTATACAAAAGGCAGAATATAAGCCTTATGATGGATAATAGCATTCACATGATTCAATAAATTTTGTACACTGAGTTTCTCGCCCATTTTACAGTTTTAATATAATAACATTTAACTCAAAACCACTCAAGTTGCCTAACAACTCAAAATACTTTAAATATTAGAAGTGAAGTGGATCGTAGGATTCTCGAAAATTAAGGTTCTATGATAGGACGGATCTTTTTATCATCTATGGATCGTAAAATCATAAGATCGTAAGATCTAGATCAAGAGTCTAAACAACCTTGATTGTGTCTATAATCCTTAGTGCGATTTCTTAAATATAAGAAGATAAAATTTTGAAAAAACAATAGGGATAAAGATCTTGTTTTCAACATAGTTTGGTGAATATTTTGACAATTCAACTAAAAAACCCAAAAGTTATACTTGTTTTTAAAGCGAATGTATGCTGAAAAGATGAAGATTTTTACCAACTTTAGCTGCTTTATCAGCTGATTTGACAAGGGGATTAGGTATGATTTCAACTCAACCAATTACTATTATTATTTGCAATCATAAATTATTAGGTGATTAATAATCAGCAGATAACATACCAAATCTTTGTCTGCCTACCATTTAATGACTTCCTTTCTACGATTGAGTAATTTTAACTTTTAATGACAGGTTTGATGATTCCAACTAAACAAAATTAAAGACAATGTTTTAGTGCTTGTTTGATCCTCATTATGAGAGTCAAATTATTATAGAAAATTATAATGAGTTGAAATGAATAGTAGAGATTTAATTGAAGTTTGAAATGTATGGTAATAGTTGAGTAGTTGTCAAATCAATAATCAAATCAACTGTAGGTAAAATTATAATGAGAAAAATAATAAGTATCAAACAAGCATTTAGTCTTTCAATATGTTGGCTTATGATTTCTATCCTCAGTCAGCAATAACCTTCGCGTGTGCATTACGTAAACAGTAGCCAAATCTTTAAGAAGGTAATTACTAATTACATTTAACAAAATAATTTCAACTGTTACAAAATCACATTTCTTCAAATCCATTTTCAACCACATTATCTCAATTTCTCTCACACACACACACACACACACACGTGTCGAACTCAATCCCACACCACCTTGACGAAATGTTAAAACATTGTAAGACCAGTAGGGGACACCCAAAAAAAAAAAAACCAACCTGACACAAATACCAACCCCCTAAAATAAATAAATAAATAAATAAATAAATAAAATCACTTTTGGAAAACTACTAAAAAAAAAAATCCTCATCATTACTCAAAATTAAGGGGCCTCGATTCTGATAAATTAACAAATAAATTGAAATTGACGCAACTCCCTAAGCCCTTTCCCAGAATAAGGCATTGTGATGAACACATCAACTTGCAATACAGCTTTGACCGCTAAATCACCCATGTAAAGATTTGTTTCTCGTCGCAGTTGGGTTGAGTACAATAAATTAGGCTTCTAATAATGGAACAGAATGTCAGCCTTCCAAATTTCCAGTCAAACCAAAGGGCGAGACGACTTGGTTGAGAAAGAAACCCGAAGAAAATAACTTTTTGTCACAGTTGTATCACTGAAGTTGAGCAAGGCTGAGACAATCTTTCACAAGCTTAATTACCTCGAAACCGTTTGCTGTTTACCATCTGGAATGGCAAAAAGAACAATGGGCCTAAAAGTTCTAACAAGAGGGACGTCACATCTGTAATACCCCTTCCTCTCCAGCTGAATTACGTCTCCGCACTTCAGGTTCCGCATATCAGATTCCCCAAGTGCTAGAGTCTCCTTCTTCGTACAGGGATTGACCACGTCAATAAAATTTTCGTCTTCCTCAAGCTGCAATTAAAAACAACCTTATGATCAGCAAATTATTTAGTTATTAGAGCTAAAATCTAGCAGTACTATACAAGAAATATGAATGCATAAGGGTGAAAAATGGGGCATCACTTTCAAAGAGTAGAGTGAAACTGTGAAACACAAATTTTCATTAAAGAAAATATTACCTTCTTCTTTGTTATTAGATAATCAAATTCCACCAAATTGAGTCGAACAAGCTCTTTTGTGTCTGCCAGCCAAGTAAGCTTCAACTTTGTCTTCTTAAAATCTCCTTCAAGATGTAGAACTCCAACTAGCTCCGAGATCTTTCCATCCTGGTCTTTCTTGATTTCCTTCACTATCGCATTACCCCAATCCTTCAGAGTTACTTCCTCATTGACTGAAATTGACTCAGCATCAACATAATCTATCCATATTCTATTTGAATAAGTAACAGCTTTCTCCCCAGCACCTTCATATTTCTTGTGCTTAGGTAAAATGCGCACAAAAGGATCCTTGGGGCCATCAGTTAGAGTCAGAAGTACACGGCCTTCTTCAATGACAGCAGTATGCCTGGGACAGACAGGATCAATGATCTTTTTATTGATGGCCCAGAGTTTGTCCCATTCCATGAGATTGAGATTCTTGGATGCTCCCTAAAAGCACAAAGAGAATTAGATCCATGGTGAAATTAAGCACAAGGCTCTTTAGAACGGTTGTGTATAAGACGTACTAACAAATAGTATTAATAATAAGCCCACCCTCTTCTTCCCGAGAAGAAATAACAAAGAAAGCAACACTTGCAAGGATAATGACATCCTAAGTAGTGGCTACCTAGCTGTTCCCTTGGTAGAACACAATGCAGAAAAATTAAGATTGTATTTCATCTATATTGTTGAATAGTGATGAAGCGATGGTTCTATCATGCACTATGGTCATGTTTCAAAAATAAACTTACTTGTTCCAAAATGAACTGTATCAATGCTTCAATCTTCAAACCCCTGCGCACTATTCCTTGGACAGTAGGAAAACGAGGATCATCCCAACCATCGACCTTCCCATTTTGAACAAACCAAAGCAGTTTGCGCTTGCTAAGAAGTGTATAAACCATATTAAGCCGACTAAATTCATATACATGAACCTTTCTGAATCCCATATCTGACTGAATTCTGTAATATTGATCATTACGATCATGGTACTCACTGGATCTAAGTGCATGAGTGATGCCTTCCATGGCGTCAACAAATGGACAACAGAAGTCATATGTTGGGTATACTTTATATTTAGACCCAATCCTGTGGTGAGGGGTCAAATTGCAGCGATAGTATACTGGATCTCTAAGTGGCTTGTTGGGATCTTGCATGTCTAATTTCCCTCGGAGACAACACGCCAAACCCCTTTCAGAACCAGCAATCATTTCCTTCCACAACCTTAAGTTCTCGTCCACACTGTTATTCCTGCACCTTGATTCTATGCCTTCCATCCTTTCTTGCTGCATTTGCTCCCGTGGTGTATCATCAACATAGGCCTTATCCTCACGAATCAATTTCTCAGCCATTTCCATGATCTGGGGAAAGTAGTCAGATGTGTGTGTTACAGCGGTATACTTAATTCCCAAAGTTTCAATATCTTTCAGAAGATTATCCACAAATTCACTACTTTCCTTGTCCGGGTTAGTGTCGTCAAAGCGTACAATCATCTGTCCATTGTACCGCTCTGCAAAATACTTATTCAATAATGCAGCTTTTGAATGACCAATGTGAAGAAAACCACTTGGTTCTGGAGCAAAACGTAACTTCACTTTTCCAAACTCAGCTTCTGGAAGTTCTATCTCAGATGTCGATCCGTTTCCTGCTGTTTCATTTAAGTTCACACCATTTTCCACAACAGTCGACTGAGTATTTGAAGATTTTGGCTCTTTTGATTTAGATGTCACCGATTTTCCAGAGCCTCTTTTCCCTACATATGTTGTCAGAACTTTTCCCAATGCAGAATCATATTCAGCAGATAATGAGTTGAACCATCGAACTAGGTTCTGGTATTTCTTAGATTTCCTTAAACTCTCCCATCTCACAGCAGTTCCTGCGAGAATACCAAAAAGCCAAGTAGATGCTGCATAGCAGACTTCTTGAAAAGTGCAGAAACGTTTGTAGTTTAACAGAAGATCCTTGTTCTTGGTCAATGACATTGAAGGATTGAACATAAATTTATTTATAGTAACAACAAAAAACTGGAATATAAATTTGAAGGTCAGGAAGGGCGACATCTTTCAGGAAAACTTGCCAGGGAAGGCAAATGACTTATATAGAACGCATCAATTTAATAAGAGACTCAATCAGGTACATTACAGACACTTACCGGCTAGTCCAGCCCAGATTGCTATATCTGCAATTGACAGGCTGTTACCAACTAGAAAAGTATGCTGCAGCAAGTATTTATCCACGGAGCTGCATGCTCCCTCAAATTTAGACCCACTACCAAAAAGTAGAGCATAGTCTAGCCACATGTCAATCTACAAGAAAGAAGAACGATATTGAAGTTCACAAAAATGAAAAATGAAAAACAAAAGGCAGGTAAGACTGAGAAAAAATAGACATACTTAAATCACGAAAGGATACTCTTCTTAGAATATGATAGGATAAATATGCTTCATAATTCTTTCTCCTGAAGCTTTTCAAGAAAATTAAAAAAAGAATACTACAAAAGGCACCTCAATTACCGGATCCTGGCTTGACGGATCCCACTTTGACGCGTCCTGCGGATAGAAATCAGGAATGCTGGCAACTCGACCAACATACTTCAGAAGCTCATGTGCTCCCTCCAGTTTTTGTCTGAAAATTGATAGAGTTAGCATGCCAGAAAACATTTCTCAGAGCCCTTTTTTCAGGTCTAGACGTCTATAGTTTTATTTCCCCCTTTTACAGTCCTGAACATTTTATACAATATATTTGATTGATTTAAAAAGGGCTCCAACCCTAAAATCCAAAAGGAAAATAATTGGAAATTTGTGCAGAGAACAAGTGAAACCCATTTGTGTCCTATCTACCAAGTCCTATAGCAGAAATAGAATCCCCTAAGTAAAATTAAAATTTGCAGCGTTTGACGTCTGCTTACAGAGAATTCAGAACTTATAACTTGATATTGTAGATTAATTATAATGGTTATTACTCTATCAAAAAATGGACTACAGTTATATATCTGGTGACAAATTACAGATCCAATCTTTTAGATCTCATAGGTTTATTTGAGTATGATTTTTGGTTCAAAATCCGTTTCTTGTTGAGGCATAACCTTCATGAGCTTATGCCAGAATATACTACCAAGTCAAGACACATCAGTACCATATTTTGCCTTAAACACCAAGATTTTGGTATAAATAGTCCATACTCCATATTGTTCAGTTTAAAATGCTTTTTACTGCTGAAATCAAATTTGAATGTCAGTGCATATTGGAAAATTAAAAATTGCAAACTGTTATGAAAACGGTAAAAAGTGCCACGTTATGTGTAGCACTTCTGTTAATTGCCAAACACATTTCATAGTATCTACTATATAAACGCATTGAGAGAGAAAAGGGACTGAAATTGGAAAATCAGAATTCAAATCGCTTGTTCTCTTCCTCTTCCTCGGTTTCTTCTCCTCGTCATCTCAAATCTGAATTTCTGCTCCTCATCCCAATTCTTCTTCCGATTCTCATCTACAGTTCTCTTCCTCATGATGGGTTCTCCTTTGTTTCTCATTCCCATCTATTCCATTTTTCATTCTTATTTTCTGTAGCTTTGATAGTGAGTGCAGGGTGAAATTTGGTTAGATTGCTTCATCCTAATTTCTGAATTTCATCTCTAGTTTCTGTAATTTCATTTGCCAGTTAATTGTCAGAGTTCATCAGTTTATTGTGTTGATTTAAGTGGATTGATTGTCTGTAGCTCATCTCAATGTCTGTAATTCCGGATTTATATGGGATTAATTCAGTTCATTGAGTTCTGAATACTATTAGTTAAATTATCTCTGTTGCTTGAACGAATTGTTGCTAGTGTTGTGCTAAAATTCTAGTTGAATTGGGACAGTTTTGTTGATTTAAGTATTGCAGATTGTTGTGATTTGGTTGGACTATGACAAAAACCTTTTTAGTTCAAATTCAATGCATCAATTTTATGTAGGCAATACCAGCAAGTCTCTTACAACTAAGAGACAGCCTAAAAATAACTCTAAAAGAAAGTAAGCTACTCCACTAGCTACAACAAGAACACCGATATATGAATAATAGAATCTGTTTTATCTTATTGGTGCACAGCCATCACGAGATTAGTTTTATGTTTCACAGATGGACGAAATCAAAAGCCTTGCAGTCTAATCGTCTCTTAAACTCTGTTTCCCTATCCCCTTAGCATTGAAGCAAAAAAAAACTGGAAAACTCTCAGCCAGAAACAAGACATCTAACAAAAGTCTCAAGTCTCAACAATTAAAGCACACATCCAATCAATAAATCATAATATTTATAATCAAACGTGAAAGCCTACCCGTCAGATAAGAGAAGAACTGGCGCAGAACCGGCGTCCAGAGTTGGGTCGGTGGTGATTGAAACTCCGGCAATTTCAGCGGCGGCTAGTACAGCGAGAGGCGGTGCATCGGCGGCGAATGACAACTTGAGCTCCATGTTTTTGGTCGGAGAGGAGATGAGAAAGGGAAATTTATGGGCAGTCCGCGTTACGCACTTATGCTTTAAGTGGAGACTGGATATATGCTAAGATACTTTGCTTCGCTTTCCTCTCCTCCTGTTTTCTACAGGCGGCAGTTAGGGATTTTGCAAACCAGATGCGTTCTTTCGGTTTTGCTTGAAATTATTATTAAACTGGAAGGGTATTTATGACATTATCTACCTTCGGTAAACTTTTGGCTCACAATACACGGAACGGGACAACTTTCTATTTTTTTCCATTTTTATTAGAGTTGTGCGGTTTGAACAAATACACATATAAATTTTGTCACTTTTTTTGTTATTCTTTTCGTTCAACTAGTATTTTCCTTTTTATTATGATCCGCCTGGTTTCTCGAACACCAAGGGTTGTGGGAAAAAATTGTATGAGGCATATGAGTGACGTTAAATCAGACTTTTGTATTTGGGTTCTATTCAAGAGTTTGAAGTTTGAACTGGCACCATAGAAAAACTGGGCATGTGAGTTCTCTAATGTTTTAGAGAATTGTTATTTGTACATATAAAGTGTACAAAATTTGTACACACACCTCTCAAATTACATTACATACACTCTCAAGAGTAGTGATTTCAAAGAAGTTTAGACAAACGATATTTAAGCAAATATAAGTAGATGTGTACAAATTTTATACATCTTGTATGTACAAATATATATTTAGGAAAAAAAGTTTATTAGTTCAGGAATACCAAAGATCTAATACGTTTAGTCAGTTAAAAAGTCATATGTGTGTTCAGAAGGCCCTAATTTGACAATAATTAGAGTATCTATGAATCGATATGTCAATTCGTGACTTGTTAAGAGGTGGGGTATGACACCGAGTTTTAAGATTAAGATTTTGTTCTATATATTTAGAACCTACAAAAAATTTCCACAATTCCATATTAATTCATAATTAATAAAAGATCAAGCTTCTTTTTTTTTTTTTTTTAAGGGGAAGAAGGTCAGTCAAGCTTTTCGATACGTAAAAAGGGAATTATATTCCCACCACGAGAATTTATTCTCTCACCACATTTTGTTATTCACCTAAATATCCCTAAGCTAAGTTACAATAATAACCTTTTGCTTTTTGTTTTTAATTAATTAATATATTTAATAAATATTTTTTTCCCTCTCTCACTGCAAATCTCATCTATTTGAACATTCATTACGTCTTCAATGGAAGAGCACGACCGCGAGAGGTGTGAGGGGCTAGGCTAAAACATCAAATTGTAAGATGGTGTGTATACCAATTCCATTCATGTTATTTACCACTTTTTGACATATTCGTGTGTGCAACAGCAAATAATTGAAATTATCTAAATGGAATCGAAGCGTCTCTTGGTACCGGGATTGTGGGAATTCAAAGCTCATATGGCTAGCCAAAATTGGTTTGTCAAAGATTGCAAATTTCCTGCATGTTCATCTAATTTCATTCCCCAATTTCTTTAGCTTCGAAATTCCAGAACTAAAGCATATAGTGACATCTTCGGACAGAAGACTAAAAAAGGAGAAGATCTTGATTCAACCTCGAAATTTATGTTAGAGTTGACGCAACCTTCGGGGTAGATAGAGAGAGTGCTTGACAAATTTTAGCAGGTAAACATCAGTTTTCTAACCAAAAAATTTACTGAAAATACGGTTCAGGCGCTTTAGGAATTGAATTTCAATGATGGATTGCGTGGGTTTAGACATTCAAGGAGATGTTACTGATGGATGAAGTGATGAAAATGTCGGTTTCACAATAGTAAGAAAGTTGCAAAGGGACGATCCTTCTGCAACCTCTATTTTTCTTTTACTTTATTAAAAAATGTGGGTTAATATATCCCTAAAAAAAAAACTATGGGTTAATAATGTAAATGTAATGTGATGTAGTGATTAAAAACGTAACTTACTTGGGGTTGGAATAAAATGTGGTCGGAGGATAAATTTACGTGGTGGGGATATAATTCCCCATACTTAAACATTAATATATAAATTGTCTCATAACACAATTGATTATTGGTATTTTTGGTTGGAGTAGCTATATCTACACTACATTGATTACTAAGCACACCACATTATTATTACACCACATTTAGAATATGGTTTTATTAAATACACCACATTATCCTTACACATATACACACTCAAGTTTTAAACATTAAAAAAAAATACCAAAAAATAAAAACTAGGTAAACCACATAAATACGTTTTTCTAATGCTTCAAAAAAAAAAAAAGCCGTTTTCTAACCGTCACTTTTCATTTTATTTTCAATCAGCATTCTTCAGTATTATATTATAAGGGTATTCAATTTTGAAATTTTATCAAAAAAGGACATGTTATAATAATTTTTTGAGATGAGATATTCATTAACATGTGCATCATGGAACATTCAATATAATCATTGTTTTCTAGTTATGTGTGAAATATACAATTTTTTCATTCTCGGCTAAAATATGCATCTTTTGTGGTTTAATATCTTTTCTATTTCTTGGTAATAAGCAACCTAATGAATTGATTATTTCATCTTCTCAAATTCAAAATCAAGTAGCATTATGGGAAGATAGATTGCAAAAAGATGAAAAAAAAAAAGAAAGAAAAAAAAAGTTCAGTGATCTTGTGAATAAAACAAATTTTGTTATTTGATTATTATTATACTCAACGTTTTCATTCATATATTAATGTTAATATTAATATTGAACTCAAGTTCAATTTTGACTTCGAATTAGTTTGTATTAATGTCTTCTGGCACTGAATGAATGTATGCATGAATATTTTAGGGTTTTTAAGTATGGTGTAAGCAAATAAATTAAGGTATGTAAATATGTATACATGTTAAGTAATTTCTTTCCTTCTGTTGGATATATATATATATATATATATTCTTTTGGGGTGTCAGATATATATGATGAATGACTATTTATGCAATTCAACTTATGAGCATATTTGTAATTAAGAATTGTAACTAAAAATGAGGGTTTTTTTTTTTTTTTACGGGAACACAACGCACACATACAGTATAGAGACGCTACACACTATCTAATAAAATTATGGTAATTTTATTAGATGCAGAATAATATATAAGTCAGATACTCATACATTATACAAGTGATGTGATCCAATATCAGAGTATGGAACACCATAAGCGCAGCATCACATTATTCACATCGGGACAAGACTTCTACTTTTCTTTTCTTTTCCTTTTTTAATAACTATTGTGATGTAGATATAATTAGCCTTTTTAGATGTTGCTACAGGCGACGCTTCTACTCAAAAGTTAAACTCCAGGCTTCACTGTTCTTTGTACTTTATTATGCATTAAGCATGTTTTTATTATGCATTGACACACTTAGATGTGATTAGACTCAATTCTTGATTTTGACATTTTCTCTCATCTCACACTTTCTAGAACATACGTATCTCACACTTTCTAGAACATACGTAAATACTACCCATAACTTATATAAAATGAAAAGTGAAATACAAATTATATGGCCACTACTAAAATTAATCTAGCACCATATGCAGTCCAGTTCTGACCCTATATGTGACATACATTATAGCATCACATGGTTATCATTAACAATGTGGCGTGTCCCGATGTACGCCACATAGCCATATGATGCTATAGTGTATAGCACATATGGTGCTAGATGAATTCAACTAAAAGTGAGTTGATGTGTGGCTTGGCCACATGTTAATCCACCATTTTTAGTGAGCACATTAATGGCTAACGCCGACCGACGGGCCACGGTGCATAAGCATAGCTGAACGGGATTGAATATATCCACATGGAGTTACAAACCAGAGTTTGAAAAAATAGAGGGGTCTTCCATGCCATTCCCAAAATGAAAATTTATGTTGCCAGAATTTTCATCAAGAGTATCATAAATCCAATGGTGTAAAATCTCGGTTCACGTTTCTTTACTAGCAATAACAAGTAAAATCAAACGATTGTTTTTCGCTTAAAAGAACATATTTACAGTGCAACAGCAACTTGGCTTAGCCACGAAGAAGGTTCGTTTTGTCCGCAGCATGATCGAAGGTCCTCATGACTGGGTTCTTTTGGCAACTGCAAGTTCAACAGATATGATGAAGGTCGATTTTCCGGCCTCCCTCATGTACCGAACATCCCCATTCATAAGCCCCACCAGTTTTCTGCTGACCAATAAGCCGATGCCCTCCTCGGATGCCTGTGCCTCGGTTCCAAACATTTGGCTCAACAATTCTTCGGATACCCCACAGCCTGTGTGCGTTATCCTACATCCAGTTGCAATGCCAGTATAGCCAAAGACAAGAAAAATGCATGAGAGTTTTAAATTTCTCATCAGTCAAGACACTTTGAATTAGCATTCAGGGTTGAAGACTTTATCAAAGTAAATTTGTCCTTTCTCTAATAGCACAAACTTTTAGACAAAGTTGTTCAACAAAATACCAAAGCAGGAAAAAGAACAAACATCATAAGCACAATTCTGATTTTACCTGAATTCCAAATGACCAAGCTGAATCAATTGTCCTAGGCTATCTTTAGTCAAAGTGGCCATGACACTGAGCTGACCTCCACTGGGTGTGAAATTAACTGAAACTAACAAGAAATTGGCTAGGACTTGTTGTAGTCTTAGACTGTCTCCATATAGCTTTTCGCTGGAGAGATTTTGATCCAAATTGTCGACTATTGTGATACCATCTCTACTGCTCTTCATCATGACTTGACTAATGGAAGCGGCCAATACCTCTTTCAGCTCAAACTCTGCCATTTCCAGATCCAAATACCTGATGGTGGATTCAATAGATAACAGTAAGAACAAGATATCAAGAACGTTGGATATGATTGTGCTGGGTAATAGCTTTTTGAAGAATGCAAATCTTGTGACATGCAGTTTTTAAGTAGTTAGTTCATTGCAATTCATTAAAGCAGGGTGCATTCATGTGGAAAACCACAGAAACGCATCTTTCATGCTTCTAGGCACTAGAAAAGTGTATCCAGAGTGAGGATACACAGTAAGTTATTCTCTAGTTAACTACAGGCAAGGAAAGATTTCAAAAAATCATGAAAACAAGTTTAGCCTAAAGTGAGAAATATTGTATTACAGTAAATGCCTTTACCCGTCAATGATACTATCTAGATCAGTGTCATCAAGAATCCTGTCGAGTTGTCGTTGACACTGAGCACTAGTTCCTAGTAGAGTTCTCTGCTCATCATCCAGATGAGTTTCTTCCATCTTCTCCCTTGAAAATATAATCCCAGAAAGAGGATTTTTTATCTCCCTTCTAATATAAGCCAATATTTTCAATCTCTTCAGGGCAGTTTGCTCAGATAACCTTTGAATGTGAAGTGCCTGTTGCAATTCCGGACTCGCCAGCTGCAGGAAGCAGAAAACGCCAGTTATTGCACCCTCTCCATCAAACTTTCTGCTCATACATAGCAGACATTCCACGTATTTCCCGCTCTTAGCAAAAAAGGCAAATGATATTTTTTCTGATTCTTGACTTGTAACTGCATTGTTAAGTGCAACACCAAGTTTCACATATGCCTCTTGATTTTTGAGACGGCAGCAGGCATTGTGAATCCCAAAAACCACCCCAAGAAGCATTTTATTGATCACATCCTCTCTGTGCCAGCCCGATAACCTTGTCATGGCTGAGTTCCACTCAGAACACCAACCAAATTCATCCATGCCGAATATGGGAGGGATCAACAGGTTAGGATTTTGTACAATAGCTTTGTAATCTCCTTCAATTCTAGTGAATTTGTCCATGATACTCTTCTGGGCTGTTATATCATGGGCAATAAAACATACTCCTACAACATTTCCCCTAATATCCCTACTTACACAAGCATTTACAACTAAGCTGATTGGACGAGAATCATTTGTTGACTGGTGAGTTTTAATCTCGAACTCTATATTTTGTTCTTCCGTCCCTAATCAAAAGGAGAATATTCAGTTTAGCAAAGATATACAAGTCTGTTTTATATGGATAAGGTAGAAATGATGAATTGGAAAGCGGGAAAAAGGAAGATATAAATCCCTTCTTTAAAGAAAGTGTGCATGAACATATTAGTTTGAATACACGGA
>CAVNYN010205997.1:0-79406 GCA_963692815.1 Nyctanthes arbor-tristis | reverse complement strand
ATAAAAAAAAAAAAAAAAAAAAAAAAAAGACACTCCTAAATCAGTATGTGTGTGTCTATATATATATATATATATATATATATGAGTTTCAGAACTTTTGGTGAACGGTGATTGGATATATGCAAAGATTAATACTTGACTATTCGTTAGTGTTCTTGATAATCAACTTATGTACGTAGTATGTGTGTTATACAATTTAGAGGGCTTAGAGGGTATAGATTCAAACTCAGGATCTCCTCTTAATAAGGGTTGTTTTCTACCATTTGAACTATTGGTAACAAATGATAATAAGTTGAATTGAATATAGTGATTTGTTTGCTCGAGAGTGTGTGTGATCATTTTTAGCGATAAATATTAAAAAGACTCAAAAAAAAAAAAAGTAGTCATAGTTTAAGTCTTAAGATACAAGCTCCTATTTTTGACAATTCTCTCTGTTTGACTCCAATCTATTATTAAGGGGGTGTCCCCAATATGAAATTTGATGGATTTTAAAAATCTTTACAATTCAAGTGTCCTCAATTTAGAATTCTATAGATTCCACAAAAATTAAGTGTCCTCAATTTGGAATTCTATGGATTCTACAGAACTCCAGTGTTCTCAATTTCTTGCAAATTCTCTTGGATTTCATTAAATAGTGGATTTCTATGGAATTCTATGGATTCTATACTTAAAAATACACTTATATGATTCCTACCAAAATCCGGCCTCCAACCCTCAGATTCTCATAGATTTCAATTTTTTTTTAAACACAGATAATTAATAAAAATTTATAATTATAAATTATCAAAACTCATTTTTTCTTATCACTCTAATTTTTAAACAATTATTCACATTCATGAATTTATGCAAAATAAATTGTCAGTATCCAAAATAATATATTCTCACAATAACCCTTATTTTTCCTTGGTTCTAGTTTTAAAAAAATAAATTACAATAAATCTATATGAAAAAAATTATTAGTGAACGAGATGAGAGATTATTATAATATGATATTAAAATTCAAAATAATTTCATAATTTTTTGTAATTAAAATCTAAATGAGCAAAAACTTTTTTTTCGCTACACGATTTTTTTGTAATCACGTCAGATCTAACCTGTGCGAAGTAAATAATGTTGAAAATGATAGTATTAACAAATTACAGTATAATTATAATATAAAACTATGGATTTTTCCTTCATTTTATTTTAAAAAAAGACAAGGTTAAAATGTTTATTTTTTAACGACATAGTTTGAATATTTTTAGTTTTTCTTATTGTTTTAATAATTGGGTATGAAGTTATATAATTTTTTTTTTCAAATTAACATCTAACTTGCGTAAAAATAAAATACGATAAAAGAAAGATGTTGCTAAACGTTTAAATTTAGAGACAATCCTGTCAAAAAAATTTAGAGATAATAGCATAGTACAAGTAATAATATTTTAAATGATTTTAAAGTTGGTTACCTAAACTCTTCCAAAAAGACCAAACAAAAGAAAAAAATGTTACTTGAACAAAAGATAAAATCGGATTATATATTTTTTTCCTGTTAGTTCATATTTTTATTATTTTCTTGTATATCAAAATTTATTTTTCTCATGGATTTTGAAATAAAGAAATCTATCGAGAGAACATTCGAAATGATATGAAATTCTATTGATCAAAATTCTTGAGGACACTTCTTTTAAATCCTACAAATTCCATTAAAAATCCACATAAATCCCTAGTATAGAATTCCATAGAATCTTAGGGGGGTGTCCCCAACCATGGAATTTAAAGGAATTTAGAATTCTATGACATTTTAGGTGTCCTCAATTTGGATTTTTATGGAATCCATCAAATCTTGAGGTCCTTAACTTGGATTTTAATGGATTCCACGAAAATCTACTGTACTCAAACATTCCATAGATTTCTTATATGAATAGATTTGAATGGATTTAGGTGGAATTATAAACTAAATTTATGAAGGAAAAATTCCACAAAAATCCCAGCTCACCCCCTCGGATTTCAAAATCCATTTTTCCCAATTTAAAAAAAAAAGATTGTTTATAGCAAAAACAAAACAATCAGAACGTATATTTCTCTCTCTCGTATCATTTATTCTTCTTCTACCTCTCAACTTCTAAACGCAAGTTCCTTCTCCTTTGACATCCTCTTACGACAACAATTTGATAAGGTAATTTCTTCTCCGTTTGTATTTTTGAGTCGATACTAGGTTTTATGAATAAACACCGTGGATTCTCGTTTTTGTTTTTGTGAGTTCAATGATTTTGCTTACTGTGGAAATTGCTTATACCCTAGAAATGAAAAGTTGAATTGCGTGCGGAACATAAGCAGACAAGAAAGTAAAGCCAAGAAAAATTCATAAAGAATTCTCCTCACTCACTTGAACGATTTTGTATTATCAAATTAATTAATACAAGCCATTAGTTTCTGCACGACTTGTGATTAATTGAAAGCAGTGTGTTATTGAATTAACTTCTGCACCACTTGTGAAATTAATTACCTGAAAACAATGTATTATTGAATTATTTTAGCAATGATGAGCCTTCGTATATGTAGTTGAGAGAATATTCAGCATATCCAAATCAAGATTTGCAATTTTTAAGTCGGTGCCTCCATTCTCATTCAGAACGCAAGCAGAGTTAGTATTAACTTGTACAGGATTGCATAATTTTCTTCTCAAAGAATGTCGTTCTGATGAATTTCCTATTGAACGAAGTGACGAAAATTCATGTCAACCATCTTTATTAACAGAAATTGAAGATGATGTGGATACTATCCAAACTCAAGAAGAACAAAGAGAAAATGCAAACGAATGGAGGAATAACATAGTTCAAGAAATGTGGAGAGATGCCTTAAATGAAGAGAATATAGAATGATTCAAAAAACTATGATTTTCTTTTTGCAAATTTAACAAACTCTTGACCATTTCAAATTATATTTTTGTAAGATAACTACTTTACGGAAGTATTTTTTTCTTCATTTTTTTTGGTTAATGACTTTGTTTGAACATTCATGTTTTTTTTGCATTTTTTTATGATCACGAAGTTACGGTAGTTTCATAAAAATCCATTCATTCTATATTTAAGGACAACAACAAATTTCAGTAAAATCTATTATAATCCACACAAATCCATGGTGTAGAATTCCATTAGAATATGATGGATTATGTGGAATTCTGTTAAAATCCATGGAATTTGTAAATCTTAAAAAATCCTTCAAATTTCATGTTAGGGACACCCCCTTATGGATTCTGTCGAATTATATTAAAATTCATAAATTCCATAAGAATATATATAGTTCAAAAATTTTATTAAATTCCATATTGATGACACCCCCTAATTGACAAGTGGACAATAAAACCTTATTAAATCCACGTAAGCACATTTTTCCAGGAGAATTCTAACTCCAAAGTCTCTCTCCTCCCTACTTTGTCTCTGAACCTCTCTCACGGATTCTTCGCCGAAGAGAACTATGCCAACGGGAGTGTTACTAGAAACAGCCAAAGGTTCGCAGAAAGCGATTGTACGTAGAACCATTGATGCGGAAATAGAGGTAATAATCAAAGTAACTAGTAAGCAGCAAGCCTCTACCGCTTCCTTCGCTCCTTGCACCGTAGAACTATCTGTCTCCCCCGCAACCCATTTCACACCCCTACTCTCAACCCTTCTTCTCCCCTCAAAACTCACTACAAGAAATTTCCTAAAACCTTTCACTATTTTTGCCATTATTAAAAAAATTACTGTTCTTGGTGTCATTACACAAAAAATTTGAAAATTGAAATATAGATGACCCTTTTGTTATTCATTTCCCATAAATCTTTTTCATAAATCATATATAAATCTGATCACATTTTCTCAGGCTTACACTTTGCTAGTGGCAACTTCTAACGGGGAAAAATTTCTTCCGACAAAATCGAACTTCGAACACTTCATGACTCAACTTCCGGTGATTAATTTTGGTGAAAAATATATTACTATTAGAAAATGTGAGTCAAATGGAGAAGAAAAGGTTCACAGTGAAAGAGAAAGTAGAGACAATCCAAAGAAAAAATCTTGAGCTCCACAAGAATTGAAGAAAAAAGTTTGAGAGAGAAGACGACGTAGGGACCGAGAGGGAGGAGACACTACAAGAAATATGAGCAACAACGACAAAACATTAGTGACGAAAACCGAAGCGTCCCTATAGGGTATCATATATGGCGACGACCATATGATGGAGGGTAGGACCCTGTATGCAGGTTATAGCGATGATTATGTCGTGGCTATAGCCTAATGTAGTCGCTAAAAATAGATACTATTGGGACAAAACATCTTTCTTGCCATATTTCTTGATAGTAGCGACGGCACGTAAATGTCGCCGCTATATGTCTTGATCTATAGTGACAACGTGTAAATGTCGTTGCTATACTATTGGCGGGAAGATTTCCCGCCTTTGTCTCTTGTTTTTACTGACGACAAGTTGTTGCTATAGGTTAGATTGTCGTCACTATAGTTGTAAAAATCTATATAATATATATTAAAAATATAAAGTACAAACCAAAGATTCATTTAGTCCAAATGGTGAGGCGTAATGTTGGTAGAGGCAAGGTTAGAGGTCCGAATCCCCATGCTTGCAAAATAAATATAGAGTGAAACAGAGTGGACCGGACCGGGTCCAGGTGGCAGTTCGGGAAAAATAACTTTTTTAAAAAAATTAATGAGAAAAATGGCACAATTTACAGCGGCGACACCAAATCATTACTATAGCATGTTGCCACTATAGGTCTGAAAATGTCATCGTTCTAGGGGCAACAGGTAGGGGCCTATAGTAACGATCAGGTCGTCGCTAAAAACCGTCGCTGTTGTCCTATAGCGGCGACAATTGGGCCTATAGCGGCGACTTTTAGGTCTGATTTGTAGTGAGAAAGATTTTGGGGCTAATTTTCATATATATTTGATTCTGTGGATTTAACAAGGGTTAATTGTCCACTTATCATTTATGTAATAGATGTCCTACCACATATACGTATACGCCTGCTCACCAAAAAATTCTCTCAGTATACTACATCGTGACAAAGATGGGTTTGTAATTTTTTTTTTTTTTTGGTCTGTCTCAAATTATAAGTTACCTTTTCAAATGTAGTTGAGATCTTATATCTCTATTTTATATGCATTGTTATAAATAAAATACAATATTTTTTTGAAGTTAAAACAAAATATATATAATTGCTGTGCATGTTTATATTTACAAAAAAAGTACATGATTTAAATAATATTTCTATTTATTATATATGGTATCCTTATTTTTTTATGTAATGTTATGCAACATTTCATAGAGAATAACAAACTATGTAACAATAAATGAAAGTGAAAAATTATATGAAATTTCTTTTTGACGGAAAAAATTATTTGAAATTAACCAATTTAATAGAAATACACAAAAAAAGGACATATATACTACACAAATAAATCTGGTTTGCAAATTTTCTCTGTCTTTATTATCTCATACATCAAAATGCATAAAAAATTAAACACAGGGTTAAATTTGACCATTTGTTTACATTATTCATTGAAGAAACTAAAAATAAAAGTCGAGAAGTCAACCTTCTATTGCTTTTAAAATCAACTATAGGATGCTATTACTTTTCTAATAATCACTTTTTCAAAAATTTATCAAAGACTTTCATCAATTGTCCTCCTAAAAAAAAAGAAAAAAGTCGAAGTTGAGTATCTAACAGCAATCTCAAACAGAGCCTAAGCCTATTTTGTGTGATACAAAGGGGAAAATTAATTTAGAATGAGCTAGTGAACAACAATTAAAGTTAAATGTTTTTGCCCGGATTTTTGTAAAAACTGTCCATTTATACGAAACATATATTGGCGGTCACCTGTCTCGACCTTTAAGCACAACAATGTCGTCCTTGATCTTTAATTTGTAGGTATCATCTTCAAGAAGATTCAATCCCACTGTCTTTCTAAACCAAATGATACAATTATAATAGTTGGTGCGAGATTGAGAGATGCACCTCCTTTTTTTTTTTTTTTTTTGAGTTGCACAATTTGAACAAAAACACATATAAAAATTCTAACAAAACTGACACGTGGCACAATTCTGTTTTTAAACACATCACATCACTTTTACATCAACACTAATTACTTATAACACTTGTCTATTTTTCACCTTTTTTGTCCCTTATTTTGTCCAATTAGAATTTTTCTTTTTTTTAGAGTCATGTGCTATTTGTAGGCAAATCTTTACAAAATCCGATAAATTCACTGTGTTTTTTCTTTTTTGTCTCAAAATTCACTGTATTTTTAATTACGCAAAGATATGCATTGCACGTGATTTTTAACACTTATATTATAATTTATGAACTAATAATTTTTATCTATACGAAGTTTAATTCTTTATTTTTACAAATATTGGTTAGATAGAAAGTGGAAAATTACAAATTATATATAAGATCAATATGAAAATTTAAGATAATTTGATCTAAACATATATAATTTAAGATAATTTGATCTAAACATATATAATTTGTAATCATTAGAGAGGCAAAAAACGAGAAACAAATTTTGGCAGCGAGTACATGAATATTAATCTAAATTCGTCATCATTGAAATGTCTATATCTATCTATCTATATACTATATATAAAAGTGAATAATTTGGAAATATATTTTTAGACAATAATACGTCCCTCATACTTCATAATTACATATTTATCCTTTAATTATACTTTTTTTTTATAATTAAATATAAATTAGTATTTAATAGCATATTATGACATTTAATATTTTGTTGTCTCCTGAAAGTCTAGCTTTGCGATCCTCTCTTACATCTAATAGTATTTTATTTTATTTTTGCATTAAATAGAATTCAGTTAAAAAAATCAATAATCAATTACTTAAATGTCTTTTCTAAATTACCTGATTTACTTACGTGCAAGCACAGCTCCATATAAAGTTCATTCACAAGGTAAGTGTATAGATTGTTGTAAGTTTGTTATAGATTGTTGTATTTTATTTTATTTTTGCATTAAATAGAATTCAGTTAAAAAAATCAATAATCAATTACTTAAATGTCTTTTCTAAATTACCTGATTTACTTACGTGCAAGCACAGCTCCATATAAAGTTCATTCACAAGGTAAGTGTATAGATTGTTGTAAGTTTGTTATAGATTGTTGTATTTTATTTTATTTTTGCATTAAATAGAATTCAGTTAAAAAAATCAATAATCAATTACTTAAATGTCTTTTCTAAATTACCTGATTTACTTACGTGCAAGCACAGCTCCATATAAAGTTCATTCACAAGGTAAGTGTATAGATTGTTGTAAGTTTGTTATAGATTGTTGTATTTTATTTTATTTTTGCATTAAATAGAATTCAGTTAAAAAAATCAATAATCAATTACTTAAATGTCTTTTCTAAATTACCTGATTTACTTACGTGCAAGCACAGCTCCATATAAAGTTCATTCACAAGGTAAGTGTATAGATTGTTGTAAGTTTGTTATAGATTGTTGTATTTTATTTTATTTTTGCATTAAATAGAATTCAGTTAAAAAAATCAATAATCAATTACTTAAATGTCTTTTCTAAATTACCTGATTTACTTACGTGCAAGCACAGCTCCATATAAAGTTCATTCACAAGGTAAGTGTATAGATTGTTGTAAGTTTGTTATTGTGCTGTTTGATTTTTTTAAACAAATTAAATTTACTTCATTTGATGTGATCATTATTTATACATATATATATATATTTTTTTTCTTTTTGAGAAGAAGTGCTTGGAATTGATGACCATAAGCGAGAGCTTGGTTTTAACTTGAGATCATCGAAGACATGGGTTTCCATTCTTGGATGGTTGGGACTTGGGAGGAGAAAATGTGGAAGCTCAATTATAAGATTGGGTCATGAACTCAAATAGTTGCATGGAATTGAGTCAATTTATTAAGACTTTTTCTCCCTTTTGTCTATACTCTTTTCTTCTCATGTTGGTAACTGTTCTGTTCATATATTTTTCAATGAAAAGAAATGATAAGGAAAAGCAAAATAAAGAGAATTACTATGTCTTTCATGTTATTTGAAATCAATATATATTACTAATTGGAAGGAATCTATATGTTTGTACGTGCATATGTGCTCATAGAAATAGAGGAATGCACTGTATTGTTTATGAAATGAAGGCTTGAAATCTCAAGACAAATAATAGTTTAACTATAGAAAACCCCTTGTATAACGAACAATATTATTTTTGTTTCTTTGCCAACTCTCTAAATTTGAATCATATCTTCAAAATTTCAACCCATAGACCAAGTGAATTTGATTTCCCCATTTACTTTAATACTTTTCTATGACCAACAGATTTACGAGTAATTATATGAAAAATTCTTCAAGCCATTTCGGAGAAAGATACTTTACATAGAAATCTGAATTTATGATGGTTATTTATTTTGGGACTCCCTCACCGTAGAGAGAGAGAGGACCAGCCCACGTGGAGTTGATTTGGCGAGAGAGAGAGAGAGCACAAAAAAATTGGATAATGCTACTCTTATATATTCAGTTACTTGTTTGGTGACTTAGTGGGGGTGTATATGTCTTTTGCCTATGTATTTCAATTAAATGTTAGAGTGTTTTTACCAATATATTAAATAGTTATTTAATGACAAGTAATCGAGCAAGTGATTCGACAAGAGAATGTAGCATAACTCAAAAAATTTTGATCATATTTTTCTCGTCAAGAACTTATGTATCTATTGTTTGACTAAAATCATATGCGGAAACAATCGTCGGCCACAAAAGTTTCTCCCTAAAACTTTTTTTCTTTATCAATTACGACTTCTTTTTCCCTCTTTAAGTTTTAGTGGATTGTTTAGTATATGTTTGATAAGATGAAAGAACATGCTTTAGCTAAAAATAGTAGTTATATATGTTCTTTTTTTTTTCCCCAACAATTGTAAAGAATTAATATTTAGATAAATAATATTTTGAGATGGCATTATAGGAACATGACACATACTAGTAATTACAAAATATCAAAAGGCGCAAAAAAATTTAAGAAAAGGTATAGTTACTTCAATATTATGTAATCTTTTCACATTACGTAACCATATATCCATAATTGAAAAGCTAAAGAATCACTAATTTAATCCATGTAAATAATATTGAAGTAACTAATTTCATGTAAATATTGTATAACACAATTCAATAATTCACTACTAAAAAATACCCCTTCAGCGACGAAAATTTTGCGACAGATGCATATCCATCGCAAACTTCCGACGGAACCGTCAGAACTTTTAGACAAGTAGAAATCCGCCGGAAATTTCCAAAGGAAAATTTTTCCGTTGGAAATTTCCAACGGCCAAAGGTTAGCTTCTTCAGGCCGTCAGAAATTCCGACAGCCTATGTTTGCCGTCGGAAACTTCCGACGGCATATACTTTGCCGTCGGAAAGTTCTAACGGCCCGAATATGCTGTCGGAAATTTTCGACGGATTTTGTGACCAAATTTATGCTTTTAATTATACTTTGTAAATATTGTTAATTAAATTTTTTTAAAAAAATTGAAGATATTTGTTTAATTATCCATCCAGTATTGCATATGCCCTTTATCAAATAAATGTTTTAATATGCATAATGTTTTTGTCAAAAATATACTAGATTTGTTAACCGATATAATAGAAAATAAAATTTATTCTAAAATAAAAAATATTATGAATAATTAAAAATGGTATTAATCGTCAATAACTTTTAGATACGAAAGTAGAAAATGATTTATATTTTGACTTCATAATTAAAATTACAACTAAAGTTAAGAAAAAAATATACAAGTACGATAAAGTTTAAAAAAAAAAAGAAAGAAAGAAAGAAAACCAACAGCGGGCAAGAACAATCTCACAAAGGACATCATTGACATGAAATAATTGTAAACATTAAATATGAACAAGTAATGTTTGACAATTCATTTATAACAAATATAATATGTAAAATAAATTTTTTATGAATAGAATAAAAAATTTTAGTAGACAGTCTTTTTAAATTTTTTTAGTTTTAATTAAAACAATGAATATTATAGTATAGAAAATTAGTGTAAAAAATATTACATTAATTGACACAAACAAATAAAATTTAGAGTATGACATATATTTAAATATATAATAAAAGTTATATTAAATACTAGATATGTTTAAGAGAAAGGTTCATTATTTTTAAATTGACAAAACTACTAGAATACACTTTATATATATTTTGAAGATATTTTTTTTGAGTAATGCTATTTAACACCACTTGTGCTTGGTACCATATCAAGGTGGCATTAAATGATAAGTTGAATTAAGTGGATCATTTGTTTATTCATTTAATTTCACGTATCATTTAATGCCACATTGGATGTCACCTAGATTGGTGTCAAGCACCCCTTGTGCTACTTAGCAGTATTCTATTTTTTGGGTGGTTATATTCACACTACTATTTTTTATAATCACACAACATTTCTAACTTTATTATACATCGATCCTTAGTTTTTCTAATTATTGTATTCACGCTCTTAACCTTTTTCATCATATTGTTGTTCTTAACTATCTATTAACGTGAATATTTTCATATATAACAAAGGTTTTTCTGTAAAAATTTTGTTCAAAAAGTCGCCAAATAATTTAAATAAGTAAAAAAAAAAGAAAATGATTTAGTGCAAACTAATTAGTCTTTTCATCATTCAGAAGTTCCATGCTAAAGAAATTGTATGGAAATAATTATTTGAGGCAGGAAATATAATTTGATAAAAATGTTACTAAAAAAAATGTGATAAAACGTGTAAGAATGTAAATGAAAAACAAATAAAGTTTATATACCATTTATGTAAATAAAATGTGATGTATTTATAAAAAAGTATAGTGTCAATATATTTTGTCATTTTTTTAATATCTCTGCCCTCCTTCATGCCCCTTTTATCAAACAAAAGTTTTGATGTGCACAATGTTACAGTCAAAAATATATTAGATACATCAAATAAAAAATATAAAAAAATAAAAATATTATAAACAATTAGAAACAGAGGCGGTCCTGACGATGTGCAAGTGGTGCGACAGCACAATGCTCCAAAATTAGAGGGGCACCAAAAAATGTTATTTATTATTATAGGTGTAATGTTAATATTTTTTAAAAAAAATTTTAATTTTTTTTGTTAAATATTTTAGACATTATTGAGGCACCATCTTTTAGAGGTATGTATAAAATTATTGAATTAAAAATTAGATTGTATTTTATTATATATTATTATTATATTGAAAAACGAAACTAAAAATGACCTACCTTAATCATCCGATAATTGTCAAGCTTAATTAAAGAAAACAAAGAAAACAATCATATAAAAAAATCAAGAAGTAAACTGCAATCATATCATTTGATTTTCCTCTTTGCAAAGGCAAGGTAAAAGAATTCTTAAACACATATTGTTTCATAATTAAAAAAGAATTGACCAGGATAAATAAATTATTAGTTAAGTGAAATAATTCTTTAGTTTCTAGTTTGATCATATTGACGGTTATTCAGTATTCTCATTTCATTGATGTTCTTCTGGAGAATTTAACCTATAATTAGGTGCTTTTATTCTTTATATCTCTAATCTCTTTTTGAATTAATTTATTTTCTTAAGTACTTTAATATTTTTAATTGTTGTTATAATTCATAAAAATTGAAATGCATCCTAGAAAATAAGCTTCTAGATCGAACGAATTTTGGAAGCATTGGAGATGCTTTGACATTTACTTGTACTTCACTTTTTTATGGTATATAAAAAAATAACAAAATTTCGAATATGATATTTTTAATTTGAAATACAATTGTTGGAAATGTGATTAAAATTTTCTACTATAATCCTTATTTAAACCAAGAGGGCACCATTTTGGATTGTCGCACAGGGCACCTAGATTCTCAGGGCTGGCCCTGATTAGAAGTGTTACCAACAATCAATAACTCTTAGACATAGAACAAAAAATGATTTATATTTTGACTCTTTAATTAAAAATGCATAATGACAGTTGCATTTATGGTCTTTATATATACCGATTACATGCATTCAAATAATGTTCAACAATCCATTTTAAAAAAATATAATATGAAATAAAGTTTTTTAATCGTAATATGTTATTTATCTAGTAAAATATAATATAAAACAAATACTTTAGTAATTGATGAAGATTTTATTCAGTTATTTAGTGGTTAAGGTTTAAAACAATAGTTGTAAATAAATTTTTTTATTAATTATTAGTATTTTAAAAAAATCACATAAATCACAATTTTAATAATAGAAAAAATTTTGGTATAAAACGTTTTTTAATTTTTTACAAAAATAATGAATATTACAAACTAGAAAACTTGTGTAAATAAACATTAAATTAATTGATACTGGTAAATAAAATTTAGAGTATAACATATATTTAAATATAAATAAAAATTAAATTAAATAAAAGTTCAATGTTTTATGAAGAAAATGCATTATTTTTAAATTGGTTAAATTAGTCGAACATAATTTATTTATATTTTGAGTCAAAGCATTAACAAGCACACGAGCTAGCCTGGCTGTTGGGATTTCACTCCCCAACCACCAAGTCATGGGTTCGAAACTCCAGCCATGCAAATGTGGTTAATTAATTCCTCGCGGGTCGGGTGCATTCCTCGCGGGTTGGCGGGTCATGTCAGCGGTTGACGTGGGCCGGCGGGGGCAGGTAGGGGTGGGGTAGTGGGGCCGTCAAAATATTTTTAAATAGATTATCTGTTGGAAATTCCGACAGAATAGTTTTTCCGTCGGAAATTACCGACAGAATAAGCCCTCAGAAATTTCCGACGGCCATCACCGTCGGAATCTCCAACGAAATAAAGCCGTCGGAAACATGTTGGCCATCGCAAATTTCTGACGGACACAAAAATTCCGTCGGAAAGCATTAGCGAAGCGACCTTCATTGACGGCGTTTCAGACGACCAGTTTTCGTCGGTGCTGACTTTTAGCGAAGGAATTTTCCGTCACTGAAAGACAGTTTTTTTAGTAGTGTAATGAAAAAATAAAACTTAAAAAAACTACGTACAATAATTTATCACGTGCAATTAACTGAGCAAGACTTGAGACCTTGATATCATGTAGTTGAAATCCTAAAGAATCAATAAAAAATTCTACCCTAACACACATAGTGAAACTGTAAATAGTAAAATTAAATTCAATCTGCAAAATAATTTGATCTTTAGACAAACGTCATCGTGATAAATATGTAATGCACAATTCAACATTTAAAAAATACCAAAAAGAAAAACTTTGCACAAACTCGGGCGGGCAATGTACCGGTCGAGAAGGAAACATTACCTAGAGGAGAAATCAAACTCTTAATCAAGAGTTTGAGAGTTATTTAGGATGTCATTAGACCTCATGGGTCTTAGCTGTTTTAACAATACCTTTGTAATTATTAAAAAAAAAATCTTAGAAAGAAAAGATAGATAATTCAAACTAATCAGAACCCATATGTATGGGTCTTATTTTAATAATAAATTGAGGTCCCTCTATCTACATGTCAATTCTTAAATTTATTTAAAAAGACAATGAAGTATGGTACTCATATGATACAAAAATTTTGTTCTACATATATGTAGATTATTTTGCTGGTCAAACTAGTAACAATCAATGTCATGGTAAGATGGTCTTATTGAATAATGTTTGCAAGATTCGTGCAAAGTCTATACTTGAAATAGATATTTATATATATGATGCATGCATTGAGGGAGACGACGAGTTCGTTCTCTCTCTCAAAATTTAACAATATTTTATCTCACCAAATCTGTCACGATTGAGATTCGTTCAAACTCTAAACAGAAATAATAATCTCTCCAAAAACCCATTTCAAAACCCTAGCTTCATCATTACCAAAACAATCCATTATTATTCCTTCTCTACAAATCAAATCAAATCAAAGAAGGCAATAATCCATGCCGGAAATTCACCCATCCAAGTCGTCCGTCAACTTGGCTTCCGAGAACCAACTCCAAGGCTTTTCTTCATGGGTCGATAATCGTCGGACTCCTCAGCTTCTCCAAACCGAAATTAATTCTTATTATCCGGGTACTCGTATTTGTTCCAATCTTTCATTGATGAATCATAATACTGGTCGTTCTCATGTAAACCCTAGTACTTTTACTGCTCTCCAGTCGGAATTTAATAGGCTTAATCTTTCAACGCCTTATCGTCCTCTTCCTTCCTTCGATTATGGCGCCGCCATCAATAATGGCGACGGCTCTATACTCGAAAACAGTTCATTAGTCGATGTCCCAATGGGGCTTACGGGCCCGAATCCTTATGTTCAAGTTCCATTCTATAATGGTGAGGAAATACAGAGGATGAGAGTTCAATCCGATCTAAGGGGACAGATGGGCTCGTGTGTGCAACCCCATAATTATTCAATTAGTAGTAGTGATAGTTTGGACACAGTTTCTAGTTTGAGTTGGAGGACGAATTTTGATTATAATCTAAATTATAATTTGTATGATGATGGGTTTAACTTGAATGGACAAACGATTAAGAACCGGATTCCTTCGGTTCTCAATGGTATGAATTTGCCTTATTTGAATAAAACTAGTTTCAGCCTTGACATGGCCAACAAGTTCCATACTAGAGGAGCATCCCTGAGGGGAATTGAAGCTAACAATTCTGTAACTTTGTTGTCTTCACCGTACATTGCACGTCCGAGTTTCTCATCTTTGGAAAATTTGAGAGGCATACTTTTCTGGGTGGCCAAGGATCAATATGGTTGCCGATTCTTGCAGAAGAAGTTTGAGGGTGGAAACTTCGAAGAAATCCAATTAATTTTCTCTGAGCTTAAGGATTATGTTCGGGAATTGATGGTGGATCAATTCGGGAACTATCTTATTCAAAAGTTGTTTGAGATTTGCAATGAAGAACAAATGTATCAGCTACTTCTGCTTGTGATCAGCGATGACCGTAGTCTCCTTGCTATATGTCTTGATATGCACGGGTATGACTACTGGATAATTCTCCATTTTTTCTACCCCATTTATCCATTTATTATTCCATCTTAGATGTACAAATCAATCAACTAGTTTGAGTAATTTTGTTCTTTGTGAATATGATTAATTTAATCTGACTAAATTCTATTTTTGAACTAATTAGATTTTTACTTCTCATGATAAAATTGATAAATTCTATCTTTACATTCTAGCAACATAGTAGTCTACCAAAACGTTATACTTTTATAAAGCAAAAATAGTAGTTTTACCATAACATTGATGCTTTTCTCTTGTAGAACAAGAGCTATGCAGAAAATGATTGAGCATCTTACCACTCCGGAGCAAAGGTCCCTTGTTGTATCTGTTTTGAGACGCATAACTGTTACATTGACGAAAAGCATCAACGGTCATCATGTCATTCAACATTGCTTGAAATATTTCTCCAATGAAGATAACAAGGTTTGGCTATATTACTGCTAACACATGCTGTTTCTATATCATTTTAACTAGCAATTGTTTCACTTCACACATAAATTATTACGTAGCACATTAATTTCTAAACACAGCTTAATTCCTAAACCAATTTTAAAACACAATTTACAAAAGTGTAGCCAGTATTTCGATGAAACTAAAAAAATTCATGTAACTAACCTTAAATTTATTGAGTAAACTCTAGGATAGATATAGTGAACTCACACTTTTTTTTTTTTTTTAGAACACCATTAATCCCTTAGACCTTTAACCCCATTTTTGTTTTTGGGGGTTGGGGTGGGGTGGGGTGGGGTGGGGTGGGGTGGGGTGTTTAGATAGTTAGAACTCGTTCATGTATCTTTCATAATGAAAACTAAAGATTATGTAATTCATATCATCACCTATTGTACCTATGCGTTTTTTTTGCCCCCAGATATTCATAATTAGGTATTCTATTATAAAGATGTCTATATATGGCTAACCTTAACATATTCATAGTATATATCTCAACCTTAGGTTTTATTATAAGGTTTATGATGAAACATTATAGAGTTGTATGGGTCAATTTACTAGTTATCATTTGCATTACTTGTTTGGTATTTTCTAATAGATACAATTAGACATTAAAATTACAATTTTTTTTTTTTTTTTGTGTCATAGATTTGTCAATCATCCCTTACACCAAAATGCTAAACATACATTTTAACCAAATGAAGAGTTCATACTGACAAAACTATTTTATTTTTGTAGCACATACTAAATGTTGTAGCAAATAACTGTCTCGAGATTGCAACAGACAAAAGTGGGTGTTGTGTTCTTCAACAATGTGTAGCACATGCTAATGGAAAACCATGGGAGCGCCTTGTGCGAGAGATAACATCAAATGCCCTGGTTTTATCTGAACATCCCTACGGGTAAGAATTTCCACAACCAACTTCTAATTTGTTGGGAGTAATTTTTGAAGTCTTTTATTTGTTTCTCTTAATCTTAAGTCCATTAATATTTGTTTCTTAACGGCCATGAGGAAGTTATTTTTTTCTAATAAAACTACCCATTTCTAGGAATTATGTTGTTCAGTATATATTGGGATTGAGAATACCTCAAGTTACAACAAAGATACTGGACCAACTTGCTGGAGCTTATACTTCCCTCTCCATGAATAAGTATGGAAGCAATGTGGTGGAAAAATGTCTCAAGGAGTCAGAAGAGCATCGAGCACTAGAGGTAGTCGAGGAGATCATTAGGAGTCCAAATTTCTTGATGGTTCTTCAGGATCCTTACGGCAACTATGTTTCTCAGTCTGCACTTGCAATCTCTAAGGTATACTCTAAGGTATATAATATGTATTATTAAGTTGTCAAATTCCTCAACTTCATCGTAATTTTCTTGAATTAGAAGCATAAAATTTCTTTTGAATCACTTTTTGCAGGGAGCTGTTCGACATGCAATGATTCACCTCATTCATGTTCACTACGAGTTGCTTCACAGCCATCCTCATGGAAAACGGGTGCTTGCACGAATTAGAGGAAGAAAGCAGCGTGTATGATTATGTAATATCTAGCACATTCTCACCCGTATTTGTTCTGTTGTCTCTAGGATGTGATGGTGTAATAACTTAGTAAATTGTTTGTAGTTTTGTTTCTGAAAGCAACTAAGGATAGTTCATGGATGTGAAGTAGATGTAAAATAAAGGGTGCTCCAAGATATATTCTTCTTCTAGGGGATCTTCCTGTTGTTGCTTGTACGCACTGTTGGATTTATCACAATGTTCTTTAATTTGTTGGGTTGTTTATCAACAAAGTATGCTACAATTAACTTAATTAATTCTTTCGTGAATATATTAGTAATTAATTCTATCGGCCTAGTTATTTCACATAAGTTGGAGAGTTCAATTCCATACATAAATAAATCTCATGGAAATGTCAAAGAGACACTATGATTACTACAAGATTACTATTGATTTAATAAATACTCATTATACATACATATGGGATGAGATGTGTGACACAGATTTGTGAATTTCTACACAAATATTAAGGTAAATGAATAACAATGCATACTTCTAGTGTTTTTGAAAATGTTTTATAAAATATAATATTATATATATATTTATATATATGGAATGTTTTAAAGATTTCATAAATCTAATGTGCTCTCTTTATTTTTTGAGTAGAAAATTGTTAGATTTTCTGTAGTTATTGAAATTAACAATGATATTTGATGTTGACATTTATAGAGATCTGAGAAATCCCTGACGTCAAACTCTAAATTTGAGGTTAAACTCGTTATTTGTTACCAAAACAACACATTGTATAGAACGGTCAAAATCAATACCTTAGTTAAAAAAATTTATTTTGAAGTTATTTTATTTCTTCTACAATGTCACTTAATATATACTCTTAACAACAAGTAACTTCAAAACTCAATTAGATCTAAGTTTTGAAAAATTTTATTCATAACAATTACTGGTACTAGGAGCAATATCGGTAGTGAGCGAATGACTTATCATATATCAAGATTAAGTTCTGAACAATTTTACTGGTAATAATTACTGGTACAGAAAGTAGTTATGTCTGTGGTAAGCGAATATTTAAAGATCATGGTTCAAATTGTGTTACAGCGATTGTATACTCAAGTTTCATGCAGAAGGTCCGGGTTTGAACCACACATGCCTCCGCCCCTATCCTATCTTCCCCTTGTATAAATTAAAAAAAAAAATGATCATATGTCTAGAGTAAGTTTTGGGAAATTTTATTCACATGAAATTGTCTTCAAATTTGTTTATGACTAAAATTTTGCCCTCACACTTTTTGTTAATTTTTTTTTTTGGTAATTAATTTTTAATAATAAAGGGTCTGTTTGGTATCGTTTATAATTGGATTGTGATATACTATATTTTAAATTTTGAATTTTTTGTGACATGTGGCTTAATTTGATTGGTTAAATTTTATTGAAAAGTGAAAAGTTGTGATTTGATGTGATGGAATTATAATACATTACTGTTATAACACGAACCAAACAGAGCCTAATTCTTTAAAATAATTTTAATAATTAATAGTTGATATATGTAAATAATAATACTTTGGTCTCATTTTCCTTTTTGGGATGTCCCAAATATGTGGTCCTCTTTCTATATTAAAAAGTCTAATTTGCATTACTTTACAAATATATCCCTATTTGACAGTATAATTATAACTATCAATTTTGAATTCTACTCATTAAATAGGGATAAATTAAGAACATGAATCACAAAATATATCTTTAATACATATTTATTAATTCTTGTGAAAAAAAGCAAAGAGGACTAAAATAATTTGGACAGAGTTAGTAGTTTATATAGTTTTGTTCCCCTCCCCTACGCGCCGGGGGGGGGGAGATTAAAAACTCCTCCCCGGCCCCCCTTTCCCACCCTCCACAAAAAGAAAGAAAAAAAAATCTACTTGGCATGCGACATAGGCACACCATCCCTTTACCCACAAAAAAAATGGGAATCAACACCTCCACCCCTCCCTCCCCCCTAACGACCACCACTCCCCATTTCAGCTGCATTCATTGCCGCTGGAAGTTGCAAAAACATAATAGGGAGTTCTCCCTCCATTTCTGTGGCCAGATCTATTTACAGAATTGGGAGGAGAACCCCCCCCCAATTATATTTTATACTGCATTCTACTGTCGAGCTAGGCAGTAGAAATTGGGAGAGAACCCCTCATTTTTCGGTAGAAAAAATTGAGGGGTTGGCAGCATAAATAGGGGGTGATCCGGCTATAGAAATAGAGGGAGAACCCCCATTAATTTTTTGCAACTTCCAATGGCAATGAATGGCACTTGAAATTGCAGATTTTCCAGCTGTAATGGTTGCCGCCAGAAGGGGGAGTGGTGGTTGTTTGGGGGAGGGGTTGGGGTGATTTTTTTTTTTTGTAAATGAATGGTGTGCTCATGTGGCATGCCAAATGGGATAGGGGGAGTTTTTAATCTTCCCCAATAGGGGGAGGGGAACAAAACTAGTAGGTAGTTTATATCAAAATATTATGTTATTGTCGGTAGTTTAAAAGAAAATTTTGTGCTTTCCTATAGGGGCGGAGCCAGCAAGCCGGACTACCCCTAGCCGTGACCGAGCCGGACTGATTTTTTCCCCTACCCAAACATATAAAAAAATTTTTCTTTAAGGGCTAGCCCAATTTGGGCCTAGCCAGGGACCAGGGGAGACCTCTCGTGGTTCCGCCCCTGCTTTACTATCTGCTATATTTTATATTATTTAAAATAATGGGTAAATAAATAATTTGAAGGGAAAAAAGTGAAAGGAGGTGATTAGATTAAGAAACCAGTATTGAAATCCTTAAAAATAATTATGATGTGGTGTAATAAACAATATCAGTGGTATAAGTGTAATTTGCCTAATAATTACTAGTTCTTGGGAGTAATTAAGCCGGTGGTGAATAGACGACATTGCTCTGTCTATTTCCCCAAAAGGAAAAAGAAAAAGAGCATGAATTAATAATTTCAATATGGAAATGGGGAAATGGCCGAGCGACTTGAAAGAAGCAAGAGAACCGGCCGTGCAAGTCTCTACCGGACTCATCCCAGTAGGCTTATTGATAAATGTATTTTATATACAAAATACTTCTCTTAACTTATTTAATTTTATGTGTAATTGAGCATATTTCTACCTAATTTGTGTTGATATAGTTCATATAGGTGAAAAGCTCAAAATGGGGTGATATCAAATGAAAAGGGTGATTTTTGAATCAAATTGAAGCTTTACATTCAAGACATAGCATCAAGGTGTGATGGCTCGAGAGTTTGGAGTGAAAATATTAATGTTAACAAGTTTAAGGACTAGAATGCACTTTGGGAGAACTTAAAAGAGACTATTTGGGTCGTATTTGAAGAGTTCAAGGACCTTTGTGAAGCATTTGAGAAGTTTTGGATTTGTATAAATGAAGAAAAAAGCTGAAAATGACCATTGCTGAAAGAAAAAGTCAAATTAGGGACTGAATCGCGCGTACTGAAAGTAGGGCGCCGGTGTGTGTGGCAAGCAAACCGCCCCCACCCGTGGCCTAGCCAATTTCTCTGCTGGGGGCGGGTAGGCCGCGGCCACCCGTGGCCCGTAGCGGAAACATGTTTGACGCATTTTTGGGCCCATTTTTTATACAATTGAGGGTTTTAAAACGTCCGCAGCTATATATTGACGGGAAATAGGAGAACTTGGGATCATAGAAAATCACTTTGGAGGGCTTGGAAATTGAACCTGGGGTTCATGTGAAAATTGAAGAACGGAATTCTTCGTTTGGTGCAAACATTTTCTTCACTATTCTTCATATTTTCTTTGCAAAAATCTGGTCATGTATTCAAACCCTATGAATTCTTATTTCATGATATTTTTTACTATGTTTAACTAATTTACCTTGTTGAGACAATCGATGAAGTAATAGATATGTTTTGACTATGTTCATTCCATTCATGACTTTAATTGTTATTGGGTGCTTATTTTCTATTGTGATATTTATTTGCCTTTTATTGGCCTGATCAACTTATAATGTGTTTGTGAATTTGTGAGGAGACCGAGAGGTAAGTCACCAATTTAGCACTTCAATGGAAAATATGAATTGCATAGAAGATAGGGATATACTTTTATGATTTGTGCAATCACAAAAATGGTTTCTTGTTAATTAATTCATTCGACTAGGTTGAAATTCACATAGAGATATAGTGGGTTTACTTAGTTGGGTAGATTTGAATTTGCTCGAGAGAGGTTTTCAATTAAATTTGTGAAACTGGTTGTGTGTATGTGATGGTGAATCGTCATGAGTGGGATTGCATAATTGGAACGCCTATTTCTTGTGGATTCGTTAGTCTCAATGCCTTCATTCATATATTTCCTAGTCCATTAATTTGAGTTTCTTCTTACTTTTGAGTAGAAAAAGTATTTAGTTTAAATTTTAGCTTAAACAAACATCATTATTCTTTTGAAAACTTTTTAATTTTCTTGTTCAATTAGTGTGAAATTAACTTAAGTGAAGTAGGTGACAACTTTCCCTATGGGATCGACATTCAGGACTTATCTAGTCTTATACTACTTGAACGGTATTGTGCGCTTGTGATTTTGCCTATCATTTATCACTCAGTTGGTTTATGATTTTGTTTTGGGGGCAGTCTTGCTAAATTTTTTAGAAATTCGAGGAATTTGAATTTTACCTTCTTCCTTTCTACCCTTTTAGTGGGAAAAAATTCGCCACGTAGAGTTAAAGTTGCGTGCAAGCTTTAGAGGTTGCAGGTGCATGGAACATTAGTTCTGAAGGCAATACATGGCATATTAGTTCTGGAAGTAAAATGGCTACACAGTTATAGTTGCACAAAATTTTTTTTTTCCCTTTTTTATTTTGAATTCTCATTTTGGTAGGATTCTAGCACAACTTTTACCCTTTTTTTAGGGGTTGTTAGCCGCTTATAAATAGTGCTTGGTTATTTGACAATCATATATGGATTTAGAAAGAAGAAATACATTATTTCTTCAAGGGTTTTCATAGATATTCAATTTTTTGCCCTCTTTTCAGTGCTTGTTAGCCTCTTATAAATAGTGCTTGTTTATTTTACAATCATATATGGATTTAGAAAGAAGAAATACATTATTTCTTCAAGGATTTTCATAGAGATTTGATCAGGTTTTCGATTCCGAGGTATGTCTGGATAGGTAGCTTACTTTTCAAGCAGAATGTCTGGTGAAGGCACTTGGGAAGCTAGGAATTGAGAAATGTTGTACTGTTGTAGGGTTCAGCTGCGGTGGCATGGTGGGTTTAACGTTTAAGATGGTGGAGATGCAACTGGTACTTTACACAATCAACTGGAGGACAACCTAGCTGTTCTTGTGAGAAAGAAGATGAATTTCACCTCATGATTGTTTTGTAATTTAATTTAATATGTATAAATTCGTGGTTATCTAGACTCTAGTCAGGATATATCATGACTAACAACGTTTACTGGTGTAAACTGTAACGCGACCTAGATGTATCTAGCTCGGGTATGAATGTGAAAAATAAAAACACCAGAATGATGACGTAGAAACCCAACTGAGAAAAACTGCGGGCACCCTTGCCACGGGACAAACAAATCCACTAATTATGAGGTGAGTTTAGTACAGAAAGAATAAAACGTGCTATCACAATAGACACTAAATAATCAAAAGGAAAACTTATAAAAGGCTCCCTCTTTACGCTTTTTGACATGAGACAACTCCTGTTGCTCCTTCTTTCTCCCGCGTGCCTCACGAAACGTCCATCAAACTCCTAGAGATCTCCCGAACTCATCTTGAGATGACTTGACCTCCTAAACTACTTGTACCTTCGTGGATATGTCCCTCGCACCAATTTGGTAGCCTACCACATACTTGAAGGGTTTCCAAACAAACACAATATGGAAAACCGTGAAGGTCCGTACAAGAACAAGTCTCGCGAGTTAAGGCAGTGTTTGTTTCTTCTTGTGGCCGAGCTTCTTGAAATATTGCAAGGATAAATATTGCTCAACTCGTTATGTCTTTGATCAACCTACAAGAAGATTAAATAGAGTTGGTCTTTGAATTCTTGTGTAAGCCAAGAATTAAAGAAACCAAATCCGAGTACAACACGAAATAAAGAAAGTTAGATTTGCAATGTACCATAAACTCGAACTTACCTAATTCTAATTGAACTCTACACGCACCTAAACATTAACCTACTTAAACATGGTAATACTAGACAATCTAAACTAGGAAACATTCGAACTTTGCATGTAAATAGAATTCTTGTGCCTAAAGACAAGTACACATGCCACAACTTATCTTTCGGCCCAAGACAACTTGAATTTACATGCTAAAAATTAAATCACACGTGAATGCAAGTCAAGCAAAAATCGTGACAATGTTAAAACAATGTTTTGACACTTTAGACAAAATTCTAGTAGTTGTTAAGTACCATACTCCAACCTCATGTAACAATCAATAACATACATGTGGATTCAATGTCTCTAATTTCCTGTTAAAATGAGGCCTCAAATCCTACATGTGGGTTGTTCATTGATCTATAGCAACCTATTAGAGCATTTCCAATGTTTGAGTCCCAATAGAACCAAATAATGTACAAATTTGACGGGGATGGGAATGCATGCCATTTGGAGGGCGAAAAAACCCATTTGAGTGGCCAAATTTGGCCCCAAATTTAGAGAATTTCCCCTGCAATTCTTGGTCCCACAAATACTATACAAACCAATAATATTCCGCTAAGTATCCAATTTTAATTTTATAGCCAAACGATTATTAAATTGGAGAAGAAATTTTTGAATTTTGTGACAAATCAAAACTCAAAATTAAATATAAGCAAAATTTATTGTCTATGTGTAACAAAACAAATGAGATTTCAATTTATATTTTCACATATTTGTACAATTTCAATGTCGGTTAAAAATGTAAACGGTCATGTTAAATCTACAACGCCAGCCAGCGTCATCACATAAATAGTAGGCACTTATCCTTGAGTATAAATATATTATAATGCATAGTAGAAAAACCCAAAAACCTACACCCATATTCCCTCCTCCCCCCAAGTTTTCCCCCTATATATTATTTGGAAATGGAGTTTTCCCCCCGATTTTTTGCACTTGCCTTTTTTACCTCTGGCTTTTAAATTTAGCCCCAACATTAAATTGTCCCCTAGTTTGGATGTATGTTAGTACATTCCCTATAGGAAAAAAAAAAAAAAAGAGGCGGCAACATCTCATTCCTGTTTGCAAACTTATTTGACTTAAAAATAAGAGAGAGAATGAGTAAGGCTAAATAATTTAGATTTGTGTAATACATACGAGTCTTATGAAATATGTGAATATTATTGATTTATCTAATTTTTATTTAAAAGTAGAATGAGTTTGCAAACATGTGCCTCATGCCAATTCAATATACTCATAACCAGACCTGAGGCGATGCAAACGAGGCCCTCACCTCAAGACAAATTTTTTTTCTAAGGGGGTGGGAATGGGGGTGGGGGAGCCAAAATTCTAGCACCTCGCTTTTTTTTTTTTTTAACTTTTAGTGATTTTTTCTTAAAAGACCAAATTTATTAGATTGCAACACTCATTTCTATAGTGTTCGATTTTACCAAGCCAATACTCAATATGATGTTTAATTTGAATACTATTACTTTCATGGGCTCATATGTTTCTTTTCAAACTTTAGTGGATAGTTTTGGCGCAAATGCTACCTTATGGTAAATTTTGCAACTTCACTTTTATTTCCCTTTTTTCCCCTATGAATGTTAATATTTGATTTTAGAATTTAATTCACTACTACAGAATTTGAAATAAAAAAACCTCGATAGACGTCGGTTCTTGTAATAAACGACGCCTATATAAAATGCGGTGGCAATTTTTAAATTAAATGTCAAAGAATATACGCCGATTCCGCTTAAGAACCTATGTTTAAAGTGTGGAAAAATTACAGGTGTCGGTTGCATAGTTGCAACTGACGCCTATACTTAAGAATGGGCGTCGGTTCTCTTAAGGAGCCGACGCCCATTATTAATAATAGGCGTCGGTTAATAATAGGCGTCCTTAAGAGAACCGACGCCCATTAGTTATAGGTGTCGATTTCGAATAACAACCGACGCCTATAACTTGTATTTCAACTTCACAGTTTGTATTTTTTGCTCATTTCGACCGAACCCTTGTCTGCAAAATTTCGCGATTCCCTTTAACCCAACCTTCCAAGACCCATAGCTCTCCCTCCGGTCACTTCTACCCGAAGGCACAACCATATTGAGAGGCGGGCATCTGGCGGTCGGCGGCGGAAGCCGTTACGGCGCGGTGGTGTTGTATTTTCTCCGTTTCGAGCTTCTATCCGGTTTTGGTGGCTTATCATCCATTTTTTCGTAGTATTTTTAACGTAATTATTCTCTTTTTGTTATTTAATTTGCAATGTTGAGGGCATTTTTTTACAATTTGAGAAATAAAATTTTTTAGTTTGTATATATTTAGTAAATATAGATTTGTTGATTTTAGTGGATTTTTTGAATTTATGGGACATTATTTGTTAAATATATGTACTCACGTTGTTGTAGGTTCACATGATTTAATTAGATTGCATGAATTTTTCGGGTTTTTATAGAAGTGGAAATTGTTGCACACTATGTGTTCGATAAAATTCCTAATAAATATGAACTTGTAATTCATGCATTGCCTCGAGGGATGGATAAGTAAAGGTGTGATGCTAGTGTATACGTCGAAAAGTGTTAAGAAAATTACATAATATAAAAATTCTTTGGAATGGTTTGTTATGTGAATAACATGTAATTAAGTGGATAAATAATTTTAAAAAATTAAGTAATGAAAATTCTTTGTTTAAATTTATGATACAAATGATCAAAATGTAATTAACAAATAATATTGAGTTTCAAGTAAATAATGAAAATCAAATAATACAAAAATTCTTTGATAATCAAATAACGAATTAATGAATATTTAAATAACAAACAATATTTATGTACAAATAAAATATGGAACTCAAACAATGTAAACATTAATTTGATTGTGTTAGTGATAAAAATAGATATATAAATAACAAGTATGAGTAGACAAATGAATTACGTAAGTCAAATAATGTAAGGAAAATAATCCGTTCAAAATAAATAACTCATGTATTGGTCATCTCAATAGGTCGTGAGATATATATGCATCGTAGTTGGATGTATGGGAGTCATAACTCATTAGAATATTTGAATGGGATTGAAAAGTTTGTAAAGTTTGCCGAGGATAATATAAAAAGGAAACGGGAAGAATTGATAGTTTTAAAGAAGGTTATACGCGGTGGTTTTGGTATGGTGAGAGTTTGGTTTCTAGGACAAGCACTGGTAACAACGAGGGTGCTGAGGAGGAGAACATTGTAAACAAGAGTGATGAGATTAATGTGGGCAGAAAAAATGACGTTGTCCAAAATGATCGGATAGATGAAATGATGCGTGATATACAAGATGATTTCATTGAGACTCCTCACATTTTCGACGGCATGTTTATCGATGCTGAAAAGCCTTTGTTTCCTAGATGTAGAAAGTTTACAAAGTTATCTGCCGTGTTCAAATTGTATAACTTGAAAGCAAAAAATGAGTGGAGTGATAAGAGTTTTACGGGGTTATTGGAATTTCTAAGAGACATGTTTCCCGAAGATAATGAGCTTCCTAACTCGACCTACGAGGCAAAGAAATTGTTATGTTCGTTGGGTATGGAAATTGAGAGGATTCATGCATGTCCAAATGATTGTGTCTTGTACATGCATCAGAACAATGACTTGTATGTGTGTCCAAACTGTGGGGCGTTGCAGTATAAGAGAAATGACAGCAATGATAAAAGTGAGAAGAAAGGCCCTCCAACAAAGGTGTTATAGTATATGCCCGTAATACCTAAATTCAAGCACCTGTTTGCGAATGCAAAGGATGCGAAGAAAATGCGATGGCATGTCGATGGGAGGAAAGAATATGGAAAACTCAGACATCCAGTAGATTCTTCCCAATGGAGGAACATTAATAGGATTTTTCTTAAATTCGGTGGAGAAGATAGGAATCCTAGGCTTGGTCTATGTACAGATGGAATGAACCCGCGTAGTAATTTGAGCAGTCGACATAGTACTTTGCCAGTTCTTTTGGTATGTTACAATCTTCCTCCTTGGTTATGTATGAAGCAAAAGTACATCATGATGTCATTGTTGATTTCGAGGCCTAAACAGCCAGGTAACGATATAGATGTGTATCTTGGGCCACTCATTGACGATTTGAGGTTGTTGTGGAATGAAGGCGTGTCAGTGTTTGATGTATATAACCAGAAGCATTTCACAGTGCGGGCCATGATTTTTTGTACCATAAATGACTTTCCAGCATATGGTAACCTGTCAAGTTATACTACCAAAGAAGCCAAAGCATGCCCCTTTTGTGAAGATGAGATGATTGATCTTTGGTTGAATGACTGCAAGAAAAATGTGTTCATTGGTCATTGAGCATTTCTCCCGCATGACCACCTATATCGAAACAAGTAAAAGGCTTTCAATGGGAAAACAGAGACTCGAGTTGTCCGCTTACTGCTAACAGGAAGACAGATTTATGAAAGAGTTCAAGATGTAAATGTTGTGTTTCGTAAAACCTCTAAGCCTCCTCAAAAAGGTCTATGGAAGAAGAGATCGATATTCTGGTATCTACTATACTAGAAGCACTTGCAAGTTAGACACTGTCTCGATGTAATGCATGTGGAGAAGAATGTATACGATAGTGTCATGGGAACATTATTGAATATCCCAGCAAAGACGAAAGATGGTGTCAAAATTAGAAAAGGCATGGTTGAAATGGGAATACGAGACCAGTTGGCACTGCAAAAGTCGGGAAAACGTACATATTTGCTTCCTACATGCTATACCTTGTCTAAACAAGAGAAAACAAGTTTTTGTCAGTGCCTGAACGCTGTTAAAGATTCCATCTGGCTATTTATCAAACATCAATAGGCTTGACTAGATAAAAGACTTGAAATTGGTTGGTATGAAGTCCCACGATTGTCATGTCTTAATGCAACATTTTTTGCCAGTTGCAATACGGGATATATTGTCAAAACATGTTAGACATATCATAACTAAGCTCTGCTTCTTCTTCAATAAGATTTGTGTTAAGGTAGTTGATCCAGAGGCGTTAGATGCTTTGCAGGCCGATATTGTTATAACTCTATACCAGGTGGAAATGTAATTTCCGCCATTATTTTTTGACATTATGGTGTATTTAATTGTTCAGTTGGTTAGGTAAATTAAGATTTGTGGTCTAGTGTTCTTGAGATATATACTCGTTTGAGAGATACATGGGTATTCTGAAAGGATACGTGAGAAGTTGATCTCGACTAGAAGGCAGTATCATTGAAGGTTATGCCGTTGAAGAGGCAATTGAATTTTGTACTGATTACCTAGATGGGGTGGAAGCCATTAGTATTGCTAAATCGTGGCACGAGGGTCGACTAGTAGGTAAAGGTACGATTGGATTCAAATTATTTGTGCCCACAGCCGAAGTGCGAGATAAAGAACAAATCCTCATCTTACAGCACCTTACTGTAGTCCACTCATATTTGGATGAGCACATGTCTATGTTAAGGAGACAGAATCCTTTAAAAGGTAAGTTGTGGTTGAACAATGAACATAATCGCTCATTTATATCATGGTTCAAAGATAAAGTTATCCAGCAGTTGTCACACACGGCGAATACCATTATGGAAACAATAAAATGGTTGGCGTACGGCCAGGGGGCGGATATTTCTTCTTATCAAGGATATGACATTAATGGATACACGTTTTACACAAAACATCAAGATGATAAGAGCACAATGCAGAACAGTAGAGTGACGTTGGTAGCACTGTCATCTGCATATTCTAGTGCAACTGATGCAGGGTTGGGGGATACCACAATGTCATATTATGGGGTTACTGAAGAAATTTGGGAATTTGATTACAAGGTTCTCAAGGTTCCTCTTTTGCACTGTAAATGGGTTGAAAACTACCGGGGTGTTCGAGTTGACGAATTGTGTTTCACCCTAGTGGACTTTAGTCGGACAGGCTATCTTGATGACCCTTTCATACTTGCATCTTAAGCAAAGAAAGTCTTCTACGTTGTTGACCCTACTAAGTCTAGGTGGTCAGTTGTCCTTCAAGGCAAAAGATAAATAGTTGGCATTGACGATGTTGCTGACGAAGAAGAGTATGATTAGTTTGATGAAACCCCTCCATTCTCAGTTGGAGTAGATTGTATTCCTGCAGGGGATGATAACCTAAAGACAAATTATCTACGTTTGGATTATGAGGAAGGCTTGTGGATTGACCATCGCTCATGATAACAATGTAGTTGTGTAAAATCATTTATATTCTGATTTATGCATGTCATGCTAATATCTTGTTATTGGATTATTACGATATATATATGTGAAGTTGATCATTCTAATTTATACATATCGTGCTTTGTATGCAGGTAGCCAGGACGCGATGGATGATGAAAATGGTAGCAAAAAGAAGCGGACAAGAGGTTTTACAACTTGCAAGAAGTTGAAGAAGACGGCTGATGCTTCAAGAGTAGTTGAGTTTGATGAGCTTAGTAGGCCTATCGGCTCGGTTAGTACGCAGTTGGCCAACCACGCGGGGAGTGTAGTCCGGATTCATGTGCATATAAACTACACCAGTTGGTATGAAGTTGAGGATACTCTTAAAGACCTTGTTTGGGAGGATGGCTAGGTATCCATTGAGTGTACATGTATGAATTTGCTAACTCATTTACATTGTTGTTATAGCGTTGCTCAATCTTGTTGTTTTGCAAAAGAAATTCAATATCGAAGATGACGTGTTGAAGTCTGTTATATTGAGAGTAGCTGAGATTAGTTGGAGATGGTTTAAGGCTTCCTTAGTGAAAAATTACTTCAAAGAGCAGCACAAGAAATATTAAACTCCTTGTGAGATGTACACATTCATTACTAAAGACGTGGAATAAATTCAAACAGGATCGTAATACTCTGAAGTTTAAGGTGAGGAACTTGTAGAATTTTGTATTACTTTCACGTTGCATGGGTATCTAAATAAAAACAGTTGTGATGTGACTTTTAGGAGAAAAGCGAGAAGGTGAAGCAGAGTCAAGCGCAGCACCTACACTTTTTAGGATATGCCAGTTATGCTCGTAGGAGGCCTGGGTGGATTGTTGTAGGCCCTCTATCTTCCTCCTCCTCTTGTGGGTCAATTAGCTCAACATTCAATCCCAAGATCGCTGTTACGATTGGCTTCGGGCAAGGTTGAAGTTGGGGCCAAATGGTAATTATTACATACCCAACGATGCAACGAAAGAGGTTTATGAGAAAATTGTAAGTATAAATCGCACCACTGATTTTTTCATTACATCAACTTACGTGCACTTACATGTATCTTGAAATTTTTCAAACATATAGAAATACAAGAGGATTCCAGTAGTAGAAAATTTGTCCCAAAGAGACACCTGGATATCTTGATGGTTGCTCTTGGCAATGAGGAGCACCTTCGCCGACTGAGGGGTTATGGTGGATACGTCACTGTAAGGGACGTGTACGGCATACCTACAGAGCCAAGGCAAAGACAAAATGGGGCGGTGTTGATCGATGATCTTAGACAGGTAATAACAACAGAGGTAGAGGCGAACATCACTGAGTGAGTGAGGAATGAGATAGATGCAGGCCCAATTCAATAGGATGCAGTCGCAGATCTTCCAACGCCTTGGCATGGAAGTACCACCGGATTTTGTTGGCATGGAAATACCTGCAGCGGCTAGTCCTTTCGTTAGGCCACCGATCCGTAGTCGCGGCCACTTGGTCGATCCCCCTGCCATATCATGACATAGAGGTACTTAGTGTTGCATTGTAATGTCTTTGAATGCATTAATTTCATTTCAGTTCTTACAGCTAACATTATTTTGTTCAATTGTGTTGAATATTTGAAGAAGCCGACCCCGTGTCGTCTCGCTCTTGTATGTGACGGTGTGACTAAAAGTGTAGGAGTTGGAATGGTTTACCCACTCGAGATTGATATGTTGGAGTACGGTCAACCGCCACTGCCCGGTCATTGCAAAGTGTCAGTTGACTCTATAGATCCTGAAGCATTGAACTTGAATCTTCCGGTGTCAAACTCATTTCAGCAGCAATTAGTTGATGTAGCTGAAGGCGGTTTCACTCAGTGGCCTTCACATTTAGTGTTGCCACCAGAGGTAATGAATTGAACTTACATAAAAGCTCCTATCCTCATTGCATTTCGTGTTACCCATGTTATGATGGCAATGAAATTGTAACGACAGCCAGAGATCGTGGAGCAATCGGCATCCAAGGAAAAAGAAAAGGAGCCCGCGAGTGTTGAGCAGTCCACGAGTGTTGAAGTCTCCTCGGTACGGCCTAGCCTTGTTGATACTGCAACATTGGCATCCCTGAGTCCTGTTTTTAAAAAGTTGCACACCGTGGCTATTAGGTTGTCCTTTTCTTTGGATTTCATTGACGTGCCGATGGATGTGAATGTGTTTCACCACCCCGTCGATAAGGTCAATACAATTCATGTTTCGGTCGGTGATATCGCCGATATGCTCATGATGGATGGTTGAATGTATCTATTTTGTAAATTTGGGAAATATAAGACTTCTTCATTCATATTTAATTACATTACATAATTTTTTATTTGATATTTCACCACTGATATAATGTATTTCAAGTATCTACATCAGGTATGCGACTAATTCGAGATTACAAATATCGGGTTTCTTTGTCCATCGATGACTGCGGTTGTTAACTTTCAAGTTTGTGAGGGGCCAGGTTTTAACTACATGCTCAGCGCACTTGAAAATTTGACGAACAAGAAGTACATTCTAATACCGTATCATCAGAAGTAAAAACCTTTACAGATATTAATCTATTTTTTTTAAACATGCTTTCGCTTAATTTGAAATATTTGTGATTAACATATGCAAACTTACATTATTATAAAATATTGTAGAAACCACATGCTACTGCTTGTGCTATGCCTTCAGAGTAATATGTTGTACTACTTGGATTCTCTGGAGGATAATAGGCGCACATTTGATATCAGGGCAGATTTGAGCATGTAAGCAATTATCAATAACTAAGGTTTCATTTGATATCGTTTATAATTGGATTAGTTTATAATATATTTTGAATTTTGAATTTTTGAGGCACGTGGATTAATTTGATTGGTTAAAAGTCTTTTTGTATAATTAAGCTTGAGTTTATTTAACTTATATACATATATATTACAATTTTAGGGTAGTTAGAACATTGTAGGCGTATGAGAAAATAAAGAAGACCAATCTCATGTGGAGTCAATTAAGGTATGAAAAAATATTATCTACATGTTAGAATAACTATATATTGAAGTTTCAAATTTTAGTGGTTTAATTGCTCATATTAATTTTCAACTCGTTGGAAATTTTAGTGTGCTCAGCAACCGGGATCCAACGAGTGTGGCTATTGTGTAATGAAAAATATATACGATATAGTCACACAATGTTCTGGTAGTTCAGAATATCTTGAAAAGATATAAATATTTATCAAAAACTAAAAATTTTCTAAAGATTCATGTATATATCTTATTAACAAAGTAATTATATTTCTTTTTGTTTGTTGTAGGCATATAATGTTGGATCGTATGATCAAGTGAAGATAGACGAGATTCAAGATATGTGGGCCAAATACTTTATTGACTATTGTATGTAATCTTTTGTCCCATTTGTTTTGAAATATGGATTACTTATGCATTATAAATTTTCATGTAAACATGTATATTTCAATAGTTAGCTAGTGTACATTATTCCAATTGTTCATTAATGACATAACGTTTTTGCACAATTTATAATTGACCTTTGACCTTATTGTTGACTGTAGTTAAACTCATTAGATTGTGATGATTTGGGTAGTAATATAGTAATTATGATGTTCAGAGTATTTGATTTATAGTAGTCTAAATTAATATAATCAATTCTTGGGTTATGTATTTGTAAGTGTTGGTTCTATTTTTTGTAGTTAGATTAATTGCATGTGCTGGTTTTGTTTCTTATTGGCTTTGGATGTTGTGTTTGTTGTTTTACATCTTCTACAGGGTTATAATCGCTTCTTATGCTACTGTTTATACTGAAAAATAAAAATACGAATAAACATCGGTTGTTACATAAAAACCGACGCCTATAGTATATTTACAAAAAATAAATAAATAAATAAAAATAAGTTTTAGGCGTCGGTTGTTGGTATACAACCGACGCCTGAAATATATTATAGGCATCGGTTCTTACTTAAGAACCATCGCCCAAAGTATATTTTTGCGTTTATTTTTTATTTTTTTAAGAAATAATATATGCATCGGTTGTTCACATACAACCGACGTCTTTGGTGTACTTTAGCAATCGCCCACAAATCGACACGTATACTTGAACAATTCGTGTCGCTGTCGATAGCGTCGCCGCAAGGACCGACGCGTTTTGCTCATTACAACCGACGCTTATTATGCTTTTTTGTAGTAGTGATTGTTAAATTACATATGTTGCTATTATTTGATCTTCTATATTTGTTTTATTTCTCTTGTTGTTAAACTAGAAGTACCATGAACCTAGATGTGTAATTTGCAGTCCCGTTTAGGCGCTCGATATATGGTACGCTATGACAGCACATGGACCATGTGGTGCTATAGCATACCATACATCGGACGCTAGATCAATTTCAGTGTAATTTTCTTTAGTGGCCTTTAATCATGTTTTCGTTATATATAATTAAAATAATTAGTGGTTCAATTTTATTCACTCATTTATCGGTTTAACTGTAAGACATTGTTTGACCTCATTCAAGAATTCTAATCTAGAATTACTACTAGAAAAAAAAGGTGATTTGTAAGGCTTTTTAAAAAAAGAAAAATGTTTTTGTCTCTACATTCTTAATATTATAGTTTTGTTTGAGACTTGAACATTATTTGTAAAATTTTTGTTGATGGTAGGGCTGTGCAAACGAGCTTGATAGGCCCAAACCGGGACCGGACCGGACCAGACTGAAACCACTGGTCCTGGTTTTAACTTTAAAAATTCTAGTTTGCGCATGGAACCCGAAGCCCGAAAGGTTATGGTCCAGTCCTGGGCTTTGATATAAAGCTCGAAAAAACCCGAAAAGTTCGAAAAGTATGACTCAATAATTTACAGTTTACACTATTTTCAAATCTCTATTTTGACACATAGTAGAAAAAGGTGAAAGCTTTTAAGTATGAGACATTTGTGAAATATAATAATCTAAAAAGAATAATGTATTTATTTTTATAGATCAAGTTACATATCTTTATATTTTACAAAAATAGGGAAAAAATAGTTACTTGAATAGTTGAAAGACAGTTGCTATATAGTGATTTAATTAGTTTTATATTAGCCCTTATATGCCATAGATTTGAAGTTAAATGAAATGTAATGGTTAAGTCAATTTATATGATAATAATTAGATAGAGAAAATAGATTAGCTGGAGAGCAAGAGCATTTTAGAAAATGACTCTCATGTACATATAGGATTTTTTTTCGTTTTTATATATTTGAAAGTAAATATTGATTTGTCATCTACATATTAAGTTTGCTTCTCTCATTTTTAGACATTCGGAAAATTACAAACCTGAAAAACCCGAAAAGGCCTGAACAATATTCCAAACCCGAACTGAGACCAAAACCGAACCGTCTTACCTTTTATAAGCCTAAAGCTAGACCGAATCGAAAATAACAAGTCCAGTCTTGGGTTTTACAAAACCCGAGCCCGAAACCTGAATGCATAACCCTAGTTGATGGCCATTTTTTAATAAATAAAAATATAAAAATATAAAAAAAAAAAAGTTTCTTAAGAGCCTGGTTTTCAGAATCTGCCTCGGGCCCCGAAATTATCGGGTACGATCCTACCTATGCACAATTTTATCTCACTATAACTTGTGTCATTTAAGTAGCTGGGTAAGCCGGCAAATGTCAGGGTAAGGCAAACTAGCATTATCCCTTTATATAATAATAATAATAATAATAATAATAATAATAATAATAATAATAATAATAATAATAATAATAATAATAATAATAATAATAATAATAATAATAATAATGGCCTAAAAAGCCCTAACCAAAACGACGTCATTTTAGCATAATAATAAAGGATAATTAAAACGACATCATTTTACATCAAATAACAATAGTCTAAAATAATAATGAAATATCACTGTAAGGGAAATAAGTTTCTGTATTAAACGCAACTCAGGAAAAAGGGAAAATGCATACATGCAAGAAAACAGCCTTCTTTTTGACTCTCATCTACTGTTTCAACAAAGTATCCAGAATCACAAGTTCCTTTTAGATACCTTAGCTGCATGAAGGTAGGAAGATCCATATACCTCTCAAACATAATGTTGAGTCCAGTGGCAGTCAAATATTCGTGTCAATGTGATAAAAGCACTAATAATACGTAATAAAGCACAATCATAAAATGTTAACTTCATATGATCTTTAAAAAAAAGTAGCTTTAAAAATCAACAATCAATATATATATAGAAGTTCTGACTATTTAGTAGTACAAGTTGAGCCACAACACTGTTGGCTGTGGCTATAGAAATGGAACAAAATTTTGCTTCCCAAAGGCAACAGGTAGTGCTTGCTTTTGTTACTAACATTGTAACAACAAATGAAATAGAGAGGTTAGAAAAGCAAACACTCAGGGTGTAGACACTGACTAATAAACAGATTAAGAAAAATAGAGCATGGAAACCATTACCTAACTGAAAATCTGTTTGAACTTAAACAGATGACGAGATTGATTGCAATTTTTTGTTGTTCTCAGTTTCTTTATCAACACTGACACGACGCTCTTCCGATCTGACATCTCAATCTTGTTGCTTTTCATACTCTTTATTGCCTCAGCAGTGGCCAAAGCACCTGCAACTGTGGTTATAACAGGAATCTTGTAGGCAAGAGCCATCCTCCTCAACTTCCGGCCATCAATTTGGTCGAGACTATCGAGATCGGAAGAGCACACGTCATCTGAATTTGCCCATTGGCAATCATATCACCGGCATGAGGCCGCCCTTCATGCATCTTCAGTACTCGCTCTACTAGAAAACCTTGTAATTCAAGAACACGAGCTGTTCCGGAAGTTGCAACAATTTTGAATCCAACTCCCAGAAAAGCTTGAGCTATAGCTGGAAGTTGAGACTTGGTCAAGTCGTTTAAGCTAAGAAAAAGTGTTCCTGAAAGTGGTGGCTTCTGTCCTGCAGCTATTTGTGCCTTTGCAAATGCGATTGAAGACTCGTAGTGGATACCCATAACCTCACCTGTGCTGCGCATCTCAGGACCTAGAAGAACATCTGCCCCTTGAAATTTCTCAAATGGAAGAACAGCTTCTTTGACAGATACATGTTTAGGTATAATTTCTTTGGTGAATGATAGGTCATGAAGAGACTTTCCTGACACGACAAGGGAAGCATATTTAGCCAGTGGATGCCCAATTGCCTTGGAAACAAAAGGGACTGTCCGGGAGGCACGGGGATTAGCCTCGAGCAAGAAAACATCTCCGGAAGCTGTGATGGCATACTGGCAGTTCATAAGTCCACAGACGTTCAACCTCTTTGCCAATTTTGTAGTCCAAGATCTAATGGTGTCCAAGCATGATTGAGAAATGGTTTTTGTAGGAAGCATGCATGCTGAGTCACCTGAATGAACCCCAGCCTGTTCGATGTGTTCCATTATTCCACCAATCACGACATTACCATAGGAGTCAGCAAGTGCATCAACATCAATCTCTATGGCATCAGATAAATATTTGTCAATCAAGACGGGACGCTCTGGATCCACCTCAACTGCAGTTTCAAGATAAGTTACAAGCTTGTCGTCGCTATAAACAATCTCCATTGCTCGACCACCCAAAACATATGAAGGCCGAACAACAACTGGGTAACCTATATCTGATGCAATGGCTAGAGCATCTTCTTCACTCTTCGCAATTCCTCCTTTTGGCTGTTCGATCTCTAATTCCTTTATGATTGCATTGAATCTCTCCCTATCCTCAGCAGCATCAATAGAATCCGGTGATGTTCCCCAAATACGAACAAATCCATCACCACTTTGGCACCTGGGCTTGGCTCTCATCTAAATAATGCTGAACCGGAAGAGAGAGTTTCAGTGGGGTTTGACCTCCAAACTGCACAATGATGCCATCAGGTCCTTCTAAGTCAATAATATTAAGAACATCCTCAACTGTAAGAGGTTCAAAGTAGAGCCGGTCACTCGTGTCATAATCTGTAGATACTGTCTCAGGATTGGAATTCATCATGATGGTTTCATAGCCTGCATCCTACATCAAAAGAAGTAAATTTTATAGCTCTCAAGTCAGAAAAAGAAAAAAACAAATGAAACAGAAAAAATGCATCTAGAAATGGTTAACGGTGTCTATCCCCCATTACTTCAAATGCATTCACAGCAAAAAACCAAAGATGGAAAACACCTGGTCGAATACATTTGTCCTTTACATGTCCCAGTACCATAAAAGTAGCTGAAACATAGAGACAATGCCGAGACGGAAAAATAAAATAACATCATGAGAAGCTGAATGTTACTATTACTACATGCTCATTGAAAAAAGCAAGGGATCAGATATTAAAACAGCATAATGTACTAGTATTATCAAATTTCTGACTGATTGGCATTTAGTAACATTTTATCCCATTAACTTTTGTAAAATTAGTAAAGAACAAACATTGAACTGCAATTTGATAAAGATGATCGAACCCATATGTTACTCATATTCCCTCCATCCCATTTACTTTGTCTTGCTTTTTACACAAGGATTAAGAAAAGTATCGGAAAAGGAAATTTACAAACTTCCTTCCTCAAATACCCTTATTTAATATTTGACATATTCCAAAAATTAGTTTTACATATTCAAGAGTAAACAGGGGTATAATTGTAAATGAACTTAGAACATAACACTAAATATAGAAACAAGACGAAGTATGGGACAAAGGGAGCATTTAGGAAGGGCTAATTTGTGTGCTGCATAAATGCTGCTTCCGATCTATTTGGAATGGCTAAAACTAGCAAAGTGCTGCACTTAGTACATATACTATTCTCTACATTGAGGAAAAACCTGCTCTACGTGAAAAAGACATGCACCTCTGATCATTCTACAAATTAATGCCAGCATCCTATAATTCATGCAACATAGGACAGGTCACAGGAGAATTCATCTTTGATAATTACACCAAGAACGCTTTCTTTTAATCAGTTAACTGTGAGAATCTGTTGCCCATAAATCTATCACTAAAAATAAGCAGCTTGAAGGAAATCTACAGATAACATATAAGCAACTTGAAGAAAAAAACATGAAAGTACTTCCAAATCCGCACGGCCTAGGGATTGCTAACTACATCAGTTAAAGTAACATATAAAATAACAAGAATAAATAAATTAATTAATTAATAAGAACAAAATAAAAAAGTATCCATGTAACTTCATTTCTTCTTCAGAATAGACATTCACCTGATGGACTTCTCTGAATTCTGAAATTGCCACAATCATGCCATGTAGCAGATATGGGCTTACAATTTCATAGCAACATTATATACAGGTCCATTGATTAATTCATGTAGAACTTCAGTAAAGCATTACTCAGAAGGCAGAAGTGAAATTTGTCTGAGATCGGAAGAGCGTCGTGTATACCCACCCACCCCCCAACCCAACAACCTTTTTTCCTGGGGGAAAATAGGAGTAATCAAAACTCGAAAAATAGATTACAAACCTGAAGGGCAAAGGATGTATGGCAGCAACAATAATCAAACTCAATTCCTTGTCCAATCCTATTTGGCCCTCCACCTAAAATCAAAACCTTCTTTCTTTTGCTGGGAGCTGATTCACACTCAAAGTCATAGGACGAGTACATGTAAGGCGTATCAGCCTCAAACTCAGCAGCACATGTATCAACTCTTTTATATGATGGTTTAACACCTAAAGACAACCTCTTTGAACGAACTTCTTTCTCTATGGATTTTGTCGCAAAAGCTATCTGCTTATCACTGAACCCCCTCTTTTTCACTTCCCAGAAGTCATCCTTTGTCAATTGTGATAAACTCTTGGCCAAAAGATATTGTTCTACGTCTACAAGTTCTTTAAGTTGAGTGAGGAACCACTTGTCAATGTAACTAAGCTCGTGGATATCATCAACTTTCATTCCCCTCTTCATTGAAGCATAGACAGCATGGATTCGATCCGGACTAGGGACCCGGAGGTCGTATTTTAATTGGTCCCAATCCCAATCAAGCTCCTTGACCTGTGCACAACCCCACCCAGAATAGCCACATTCCAAAGAGCGTACTGCTTTCTGAAAAGACTCCTGGAATGTTCGGCCCACTGCCATGGCTTCACCAACAGATTTCATTTGAGTAGTCAAGATTCGCTCTGAGCCAGGAAATTTCTCAAAAGCAAACCGAGGTATCTGCAGAAATTTTCAGAATAAGAGAAAATCATTCTTAAAATGATATAAAAATAATAAGCCAAAATGATATTGCTAAAGTTGTCAAAAAAAATAATAAAGATCGGAAGACATCACTAAAGATAATCATAAAGCTTCATCAATGACGAGGAGAATGACACGCCAGATTGTTGATGATAAATGTGTGCCAAAAGTAGAAAAATTTATCCTAATTAAAGCAAAACTGCAAGAAGTAGTTCCAAACATGCGAAAGTTTGTGTTAGTTAGAATCAGCAGTAAGGCCCATGTATGGTTCTTTCTTAATTAAGTTTCTCAGTCCAATAAATCTATTTCTGCACTGATCTCCCTCCCTCCCTCACCTATGTAATTTGATTAATACAAGTCTGACCATGTCCTGCTCCTTACAAAAGAAAGGAAAATGTCAAAGAGAGGAACCCTATCTTCAACACTCTACTAAATCTATTGAAAGAATATCCTAAAAAGTCCTTCCTTACATTGTTAACTAATGAATTGCATTGCAAATCATAAGGCGAAAAGCACACAGGATCTAAACTTTTTATATTGGGATAAGGAATAAATTGAAACTTCACCAATTTTCTTTCATCTCAAAGATTGCCAACTATAAACATTACCTCAGTTTTATAAATACAGCAAGAAGAAAATCTAAAGGACAGAGAGAAGATAATTCAATAATCAACTCTGCAAGGCTAGAAATCAGAAGACTGAAAAACATGCTTCAAGAATTAAAGAAACTTTGTAAACCTTGTTCGGTCAAATAAAGAAGCCATTGTCAAAATACGATAATTCAAAACAATAAGTGAAATAAAGAAGACGAATATTACCTTTGTTACAACATAGTCTATAGAAGGCTCAAAACTAGCTGGTGTTTTCTTTGTGATATCATTTGGAATTTGATCTAATGAGTAACCAACTGATAACTTGGCAGCCATCTTGGCAATTGGAAAACCAGTAGCTTTTGAGGCCAGAGCTGATGACCTTGAAACTCTAGGGTTCATCTCAATTACCATCACCTCTCCATCCTTGGGATTCACTGCAAACTGAACATTTGAGCCACCACATTCAACTCCAATTTCCCTTATTATAGCAATTGAGTAATCCCTAAGTTGTTGGTACTCCTTATCTGTCAAGGTCTGAGCAGGAGCTACAGTGATGGAGTCCCCTGTATGGACACCCATTGGGTCAATATTCTCAATGGAGCAAATAATCACCACATTGTCTGCTAGATCTCTCATAACCTCAAGCTCATACTCTTTCCATCCCAAGAGAGACTTCTCAACCAAGACCTGAGACGTCAAACTGGCAGCAAGTCCTGACTTGCAAATTTGCTCAAACTCCTCCCTGTTGTACGCAATCCCACCTCCAGTCCCACCAAGAGTGAATGCAGGCCGGATAATCAAGAGGAACTCGCCAATTGAATTAGCAATGTCGATGCACTCCTCAAGAGTTGTCCCAATTCCAGAAGGAGGCGTCTTGATCCCAATGTTCTTCATTGCCTGCTTGAACAAATCCCTATCCTCTGCTTTCTTGATTGCCTCAAGCTTTGCGCCAATTAACTCAACACCATACTTTTCAAGCGCACCATTCTCTGCCAAAGCTACTGCAAGATTGAGTGCAGTCTGTCCACCCATTGTAGGCAACAAGGCATCCGGCCTCTCCTTTTTGAGCACCTGTTCAACTAATTCTGGTGTCATTGGCTCAATATAAGTTCTATCTGCCATGTCCGGGTCAGTCATTATAGTCGCAGGATTCGAATTAATCAGAATAACTTCATAACCCTCTTCTCTTAGTGCCTTACAAGCTTGTGTACCCGAATAATCAAACTCACATGCCTGGCCAATGACAATTGGCCCGGCTCCCAGTATTAAAATCTTCTTGATATCAGTTCTTTTCCCCAATTTTTGTGCACTGGAAAAAACCCCGGCATTAGAATCCTTACCGCTTTTAATACTGCTCAGCTCACTTCGCAATTTCACACATGTAGAGACCAAAGGCTGAGATTGCAAATTCAAATTTAACGGTTTCCTTCTTGATGTAACATTCATCGGGTGAAGAAACCGAAAAAGAAGGCTTGCCCCGGGTAAATAAGAATTGGTTTGAATCAGCTTAGAGACAGTAGCATTGCAATGATGCACAGAGTAACCCATTTTCTTTTACTGAATATCTATTAACCTTTTTCTTTTTCTGAGCCCGTCTTTAAAAATTTTTAATCAAAAACCAAAAGCTGTACAGAGGAACAAGAAACAAATAATCTAAATCAGTATAAAAAAGAATGTTAACATTCATTGAGGTTTAGAGAATGGAAATTGTTTTACAATGACAGAAATTGCAAACAATGCAAGAGAATATGCATTTCCCAACTTTGACAAAGAACCAAACAAATTATTGAGTTCCATCTGTATTCTGTACCATGGTGGTCTAGAAGATTTGGTAGACAGAGTTATACTCAATGACTCAATGTATTCCGCACAAAGAATAAAATTTAAAAAATAAATGAAAGAAATCTGTCTAGCTAGCAGCCTTCCACAGCAGAGGCAGAGCCACCTGGGGTCCCGCGGCGGCAGCCGCCAGCACTGGACTTCGGACATGGCACAACCACAAGAGTTCAAGACACTGACAAAATCATGGTGATTGGCATAAAGAAAGAAAAAAAGGAAATTCAATATACCTAGGAGAAAATGGCGATGAAGCCTGGCTGATCTTATAATTGGATTAGCACACAAATAAATCAGATACCCACCTGCAAATTGTTTGGTAATGAAGAACACAAGAAAATTACCATAAAAGGTTACATCAAAATCGACACGTTAAGGTGTGTAATAAGTCTCCTCTCTCTCCCTAAACCCTAACTGGGGGATGAAAGAGGGACCAATTGCACAATAATGCAAAAGTAAGGACTTTTGAGCCAATTACGCTTTTATTTTCCTTTCGTTTTACTCTCTTTTTTTATTTTTATTTTTTTTTTTTGGGGGAAAAGAAAATTAATTACTTCATTAAACTCAGCCATCCCTAGACCAGATAACCAAGAAATAAGGCATACAATCAGTCCAATGGTTCTCGCCCACATTGCGTAGGGCAAAAGAAGCCATCGTATGAGCTAGCCTATTGTTCATCCTAGGAATATACTTGATAAGACCACAAAATAAAACGGGGTAATTGGCGCAAAAGGACCCTAACGTTTGAGTTTATTGTGCAAAAGAACTCTATCATTTTCACTTTAGCAAATTAGACTTCAACCTATCACTGTTCATACAGAAAAGGACCATATCGTTTTTGTCTTGGCAAATTAGACCCTAACCTATCACTATTCACGCGGCAAAGGACCCTTCGTCTTTTTCGGTCGAAACTCTCGTTAACTCGTGCATATTCTTTCACACCCAGTAGCTTGACAATAATATTTATATCTTTTAAAAATTATAATATATTTTTTTCACATCTTATAATAACATATCTAATTATTATTGTTATTATTTATTATTATAATTATCATCTTTTGATATATTAAAACTCAGGGCTGATTTAGCCGTATTAGGAAATGATATAACGTGTCAAATAGTACATATTTAACACACCACATAAACGTCTGATAGCATATTATTTTCATATTTGAACCCCATGATCTATAAAAATTAACATAGATGAACCAATGGTTCTCGCCCAATGGTTCATTAAACTCAGTTGTCCCTAGACCGGATAACCAAGAAATAAGGCATACAATCAGTCCAATGGTTCTCGCCCACATTGTGTAGGGCAAAAGATGCCATCGTATGAGCTAGCCTATTCTTCATCCTAGGAATATACTTGATAAGACCACAAAATAAAATGGGGTAATTGGCGCAAAAGGATCCTAACGTGTGAGCTTATTGTGCAAAAGGACCCTATCGTTTTCACTTTAGCAAATTAGACCTCAATCTATCACTGTTCATGCAGAAAAGGACCCTATCGTTTTTGTCTTGGCAAATTAGACCATCACCTATCATTATTCATACGGTAAAGGACTCTTTGTCTCTTTCAGTCGAAACTCTCGTTAACTCGTACATATTCTTCCACACCCAGTAGCTCAACAATGATATTTATATCTTTTAAAAATTACAATATATTTTTTCCACATCTTATAATAGCATATCTAATTATTATTGTTGTTATTTATTATTATAATTATCATCTTTTGATATATTAAAATTCAGTGCTGATTTACCGTTAGATTTTTAATCGTATTAGGAAATGATATGACGTGTCAAATAGTACATATTTAACACATCACATAAACGTCTGGGGGCATATTTGAGGTTCATCTATGTTAATTTTTATAAATCATGGGTTCAAATATGAAAATAATATGCTATCAGACGTTTATGTGATGTGTTAGGTTGAGGTCTAATTTGCTCAAGTGAAAACGATAGGGTCTTTTACACAATAACCTCAAACGTTAAGGTCTTTTTGCGCCAATTACCCAAATAAAACGTTACAATAAGAGATGATATCATAAAAAATAAAAGCATCTTCCTCCATATCAGTGGGCGATTGAAGCTGTCAAATCACTAATTGAGCATCAATATTGGCTTCTTGAACTTGGAAACCCCATGCTGGCGCCAACTTTATCTAATACCAATACTTATGATTTATGCTTGCTAACAATACTTATATGAGTAGACTTGTTTTAATGACAAAAACACTTCTTTACCAAGTTACATGACTCGGTCTCCAAATTATACAAAATATACTTACTTGAGTGCAGTACTGTTCTACCACCGTCTGTTGGTTCTTATGACATTAGTAGATGATGTGGACATGAACTCTACACGCCTGACAACTAAGTATCAACAAATAGTTACTTTGTTTCTTATTGGTTATTTTAAAAAAAGGATCATCTATTGGAGTCATAAGGAATACATATTTACTGTTTCTCAAATTCTACTTCTAGATAAAACGGATTCTTCTATAAACTGTTCTTTAAATTTTACCAAACTCCTAAAACTACTTTTTATTTTTAAGGGATTCTAACAATAATTCGAAACTTAGCCTAATTATTATGCACCTTTTTGCATATTTGGACATATGTTTATGGTTTTCAGACTCTAGTTATCACTTACCCATCTCTATCTATAAGAAAAGTGGGCTTCTTCCAATTTTAATTTTTGGGCTTGAGGCGAAGGCCTCACTCACCTTTGTCTCTTCTCATGTGCCCAACAAAGTCGCAAGTCCATTTCAGATACGTTGGCTATTTCTTAGCTGCATATATAGGATGAAGCTTAGGAAGATCCATTTAACTTATTAGAAGACTTGTTGCGAACATAAATACATAATGTTGAATCAAGTGGGATTCAGATGCATCGAGTCTAAACGTATCAATGTGATAAAGATATAATCAGTGCATGATAAAAATATAAGACGTGATAAAGTTCATATTATAACTCTCAAGTATAGGTGTAGTTGGACGCCATTTTTAGAACACGTCGCATGTGATTAATGGATATAATTTATTTAACCAAATTTTGTTTTAAAATAGAATTAACAAATTATAAGTAACATTCAAATAGTAGAAGAAACTAAAGTTAAACAAAACAATGAGTCTTATAATTGGCGCAAAATGTCTCCATCTTTCAACTCGGTTGCATAAATCATTCCTACGTTTCAGTTTTTGACAAATCCATTCTCACCTTTACGTTTTCCAGCAGGGAAAAAAAAGAAATAAAAGTCCTCTTCGCCAACAAAACCCTATTGTGAAAAACATTTTGTGAGTGATTAGATTTAATTCCTTCCTTTTCCATGTAGATTCTTAACTGAGGGAGGGGCCATGTGTACTTCAATCCCGAAACTTACTGCACAAAATGTGAATATTTAACTATTGTACTACAATTTGAATCACGACAAATAGAAAATGATCAATGTGCTCTTTTTTTGTTTTTGGTTGGCAGGACCATTTATCTGGTCAATGAATATGATTTTTTGGGTTAAATATTTAAAAATGATAAATGGTTGTATATATTTTTTCAAAACAAATAAAACTTTAGCACTTACCCCTATCTACTATTTTATTGCCCAATTTTATTGCCAAATATATAGTCATGTTTTCTTTCTTTTGTTGTCTAAATGCATAGTCATGTTTCTGATATGAGGAGTTATTTTTACCATTTTTACCAAAATAAATTTATTTAATATGTTTAGTAATAACTATTAATTTCATTAATTAAATAAGAATATATGGGAAAAATCATATGTAGAATTTACTTTTTCAATAACTTTTTTTAATTCTTGTGAAAAAACAAAGTGGACTATATATTTGATACGTAGAAACTATTATATAATATATATATATATATTACAATATAATCTTACATGGACGGGGAGTGGCTTGTTAGGCGGGATAAGGATATACTAGTTTTCCCCTTTTCAATTCAAATAATCAAACAGCGGAAACAGAAAATAAAAACGAACACAAAAGAGAGAAAAACACCAATTTAACGTGATTCGGTAAACCACCGACAACCACAATAAGATACCCTTTATTGATAAAGAAATTCCTTACAACTACAAGTTTTCTTTATCCTACAACTCTCTTCCTACACAAAACTAGAGCACTCAAAACACGCCGTAAACAATACGCGTAATCAACTTCTCTCTAGCTTTTCTTTTACTTCCTAACACTCAAAATCAACACAATACATGGCTGCCATTTTTTCTCTTGATTCTCGTTTTTGGATCTCTTTTAGCGTGTCTTTTAATTGCCCATTAGATGCACATATATATAGCCAACAATCATTGCTTAGTTCTAATTAAACTAGGACTTGTTTCCTTATTTTCCTTTTTCTTTTCTTGCATTCAAAGACAACCACAATTTACTCCACAAACCCTTCGTCTTTCACAATTGATTATTTTGAGTCAATTCCCAACATCTCCACCTTGACTCAAAATATCCACATCACAGCACGTCTTTTGCAGCAACCATCTTCCGCACCACTTTACTGGTAGGTGCCACCATAGCCAAATCATATTTAGTAAACATGAATTGTATTCAAAGAGTCATTGAACCAGACCTTTCGCTTTGACATCTTTGAAATATGTTCTTCATTATTCATATCATTTGCCACAGACCTCATCTTGGCTCTACCATAATCTCTGCCAATAGTAGAAGACTCCTCTCGATGCGACTCCAAGCTGGCAGCTCTACCTGGCACTGTCTTCCCTACTAGCTTATATAGATTGCCAACTTTCTCAGCTCTCATTATTGCCACTGAGTTCTTCTTCATAGTCATCACACCAGCTTGAGCAGCATAGTCATAACCCAACGTGTCCACTGCTCCCAGCGATATCAAACTTTTCCTCAATCCTGGGACATGCAGAACATCTGTCAATCTTCTGACTATACCATCAAACATCTTCACTTTCACAGTACCCGATCCCTTAACTTCATACTTCTGATCATCAATCTCATAAATATGACGCTCTTCACATAGTTGATAATCTTCAAACCATTCTCTATTCAGGCACATGTGATAAAAACATGCACAATCTAGAAGCCAAGTATTATGTAGACTCTCATAATTAGCTACGCGTGCAACCTCACTATAAAAGTCATGCTCTACCATATTCAAAGAATCTTCAGTCTCTGAAGCCTCTTTATCCTTTCTCTTCGTTTCTAGATGTTTTTTCAACTCGTCACAATATCTTCTGATGTGACCCTTCTTGTGGTAGTAATACACTCCACATCCTCCCTTGGTCGAGATTGAGAACGAGAACGACTCATTTGATCATGATTTCTTCCTCGCAACTCACCTCTATCACGACTTTCTTCGGAAAATACCATAAGAATTCTGTTACTATCTTAAACTTCAGTTGGCCTCTTTATGTTGGCTGTTTATAACAAAGAAGTCGAAACCTCATTCACTGTCAATGTAGATTTTCCAACTAGCAGCGTGGTCACCAGTGTCTCATATGACTTAGGCAAGGAAGACAATAGAATTACCGTCTTATCTTCATCCTCAATCTTCACATCAACATTCAATAAGTCTACAATACACTTATTGAATTTATTCAAGTGATCCTTAACATTCATTCCCTCATCCATCTTCAATTCATATAATTGCTTTTTCAAGTACAATCTATTAGTTAGGGATTTCGACATATACAACTCCTTCAATGTATTTCATAATTTAGAAGGTGACTTCTCGTTCAAAACATTATACTTTACTTCATAAGCAAGAGCCAATCTGATGGTACTGACAGTCTTCGCCTGCAACTCTTCCCAGTTAGAATCTTTCATATCATCTGGCCGCTTATCCTTCAACGCCTTGTAAAGTCCCTATTGTACGAGAAGATCTTCAACAGTACTACACCAAATATTGAAGTTGTTTTTGTCATCGAACAACTCCACATGAAACTTAGGTACAGACATCGTTGCCAATCTGAGCCCGGAGTTTGAACCTTAAGCTCCGATACCACTGTTGGAAAATATACCAGTTTTCCCTTTTTCAATTCAAATAATCAAGCAGCGGAAACAGAAAATAAAAACGAACACAAAAGAGAGAAAAACACTAATTTAACGTGGTTCGGTAAACCACCGGCAACCACAGAAAGAAACCCTTTATTGATAAAGAAATTCTTTACAACTACAAGTTTTCTTTATCCTACCACTCTCTTCCTACACAAAACTAAAGCACTCAAAACACGCCGTAAACAATACACGTAATCAACTTCTCTCTAGCTTTTCTTTTACCCCCTAACACTCAAAATCAACACAATACATGGCTGCCCTTTTTCTCTCGATTCTCGTTTTTCGGCTCTCTTTTAGCGTGTCTTTTAATTGCCCATTGGATGCATATATATATAGAGCCAACAATCCTTACTTAGTTCTAATTAAACTATTACTTGTTTCTTTATCTTCCTTTTTCTTTTCTTACATTCAAAGACAACCACAATTTACTCCACGAACCCCTCGTCTTTCACAATTGATTATTTTGAGTCAATTCCCAACAGGTATGTGGTGTGCTTTTAAAAATGCCATTACAAAACTTAGAAAGTGATGCTTACGCATTGGCTAACAGAGAAATCTAATAGAGTTTAACGGCATGGACCAATTTTGCTAGCAAATGTAAAGGTGAAGATCGATTTATCAAAAAATGAAAGGTATAGATGATTTACGCAACCATATTAAAAGGTAGGGGCGTTTTTGCTCCAATTACGCCTTTTTTTTCTTTCTTTTTTTTTTTTTTTTTTTTTGGGGCGGTGGGGTGTGAGTGGGGGGGTACAAGACATAGATCAGGCTTTACAGTTTGATGTTGCATTACTTTATGACCTTATCTCGGTGCCTTTTCGGTCTCCTGCCATTATATTCATTTAGACAGCCTCCACTTGAAAAGCAAAAAAGTAACTATTCTCATAAAGCGAAAGATGCAAATGAGTCCTTCTCAAGCTTGCAACCCCTATCTTAAAATATATAAGTAAAAATTATTTTTAAGTCATCAACTTTTGGATAATCTTTAAAATAACTAAAAATTAATTAATTTCAAGTAATTCTAGCTGGACAACTGGAAGGAGGAAAACATGAAATGTTCAATAAAAATGTTTTGTTGAGAAAAAATTGATTTTGAGCAGGCAAGAACAAACATGCTTTATAAACATGTTTATAGATTACATGATGTGTTGCGCTATGTGGATTTTGTGGATCTATACACCCACACAAAATGGGACCTTTTAAAAGTGTTATAACCAGATTGTCTGCTTAAAATTATGTTGTAATTTAAATCTATGGAAATGTGAATCGTCTAAAATTCTTTGACTACTCTAAATTGTCTACAAGGAAACCTCTCAAGCTTGCATGTCTACTATGCTGGTTCAAACCTATAGCTACACTCATTTTATACCAACATTAACAACAATTTTAATTTCTTATGGTGTTATTAAAAGTAGTTTCTATCTCCTGTCAAACATAAATTTAACACATTACTAAGAGATGTATGGTTTTGATTCTTTTTGTTAGAATTGATTAATATTTTTATTGAAGGGTTTGAATGTATTAGAAAAATACTCAAACGCTACTCAATGGCTAATTATATTTACATTACATTTTTTTATATCTACATCACATTTCATTTAGAAGGGCAATCCTTAATATTTAGCCATTTTTGTAATTACATTCCAAGTTTTTTTACCGCATATTTTTATCATTAACTTTTCATTTATGTAGGTATTGATTATTCCTTTTTAAAATTTATATTAGCCCACTATTAAATAAGAAATAGTTTTTCACATTTTTGTTTTAATTATTTTTTTTAATATAAAGAACAATGAGCAAATAATTTTTTTACCCCATCTTGACATGTGTTTTGAAAGAAAATTGTTGTCAAAGATTAAAGATGTGCTAACCGGTTAAAATTTGAAGATGAAAAATACGATCAAAATATTATAGACATAAATATTATAACTTTAGTTTGCAAAATGTTTACAAAAAAAAAATTATAACTTTAAAACAGTAAGGACTTTCGACACAATTAATTCGTTGTGTCAATATAACTACCTATAACTCAAAATAGTATGAATAAAAAAATGTAAATAATATTTCTTCTTTAGAAAAAAAAAATTGTGGTTTTCATTTCATTGAAAAACAAATAGAAAGTAATTTAAACAACATAGTTTTTGCATTTTAATTTTAATCGCTTTCTATTCTAACTTTAAATTGTAACGCCCCAGATTTCAAAATCTGAGATGTTAAGTTGTGTTAAAAATTGTCTTTGATGAGCGGAAAATCACATAAAAATCAAGTGCGGAAAATCTTATCTTGAGAACTTATAGTTGACTTGTTTGAAATAACTTTGAAATTCAACAGTTAAAAACATATAATACCGAAATCTAAATAAATATTAAATAACAATTCTCAAAATTTTAATATCTAGTAGCCACCATTCGTCGATCCGTCACGAACCCCGAAACCTGAAAAGTGTTAATTTTAGAAATTCATGAGTATAAAAATACTCAGTAGACTCTAGCACATATTAATTAATATATATAATAAATGGTACACATAAGCATGCAATTTAAGCTCTTTGATAATTCTTCCATTGCATGGTAAATGCAAACTTTAGACTCTCATGCGTAAAGCAAGTAACTCTCATAAATTACACAATCATATGCACACATCCTCAATACAAATTAATCAATAATGCGCAATCTTTAAGAAAAACAATTTTATAAAATAAGTGTCTTCCTGAACCTCTGCGTAAAATCTACTTTCATATGAATATTCACGCCATAAATTTGAGAAGAGTTGTGCAACATGAACAAAACCACATATAAAAAATATAATATAACTGACACATGGCACAATCCTATTTTTCAAAACATCACATCACTTTTCTATCAAAACTTATCACATAACTACTTGTCAATTTTTTTATCTTTTTTGTATCTCTTTTTGTCCATTTAGATTTTTCCATTTGAGAAACTCTTGAATGAATGATCATGCCGAAAAATAAATTGCATTGTTGAAAACGATTTCTCTAAATGTACCTTCTCTCTCTCTCTCAAAAAAAAAAAAAAAAAAGACTATGTGATAATGTATGATTTGTTTCGTGTATGCTACCTCTAATGTTGCACCCATATATAGCTTAATTATATCATTAATCCTATTAGAACTAGAATTATGATGTCACGTGAGAATGCATCCAAGTTAATGTAGGATTAGAATTAATTTCATTCTACTAATAATAATAAATTAATAAGAAACCATGGGTGGAATGATGCAATCGAACAAGTATAATAATTAATTAAAATTAAATTAATAATAATAACTTAAACTCTTATCTTTAATTGTCTACAACTCAAATAGCAAAAGTCGAAATCAACTTTTACTTTATTCACTACCCATGATTAATTACCCTCTCCAAATCAAGACCTATATGGACTTATAAACTCTAATCCTATCAAAACTTGATAATAATATAACAAATATAAATAACCATCATATTTAAAGTTTAGATAAAATAAGTTGATCAGACAAAATATGGGTTATTGGCGCAAAAGGTCCCTACCTTTGAGTTGTTTTGTAGAAATCGTCCCTATCTTTCATTTCTTGGCAATTCCATCCCCACATTTGCATTTCTTGGAGGAATTCATCCCTGCCGTTAATCTTTCCGTTTTTCAACCTTTATTTTTGTAATATTATATCTATGTATACACACTTATATTTTATAAAGCTGGCTTTATAAATGTAATAGGATTAACTTGAATTCTGACTAGATGAGTGCGCACAAATTGACTATTAATTTAAAAAATGTCATGTTGACATGTCATTAATTAGTAACTTAAAATTCCAGGTCGTTACATAAGTTTGGTCAAAGAAATCGCATTCACATATCTATGGGACTCATATATACTGCACAAATCTTCATCATAAGTTTACTCGAAAAGTAAAATATTTATTTAAGATAAAATTAAATTTATGTTGAAATTAACCTTGCTCAACACGCAAATAAAATAACAAATGGAATGTACAAAATCATGCTTCTTATGTCAAAGCATTCTGTTGTAGCATTTGGTGGGGGGGGGGGGAAAGAATATTATAATCAATGACTTGTATACTAAAATAAGTTGATGAATGAATAGTTAAATAACCAAGCAGAGACTAGAGATTATCAATACAACTAACTGATTATTATTGTAACTAAATTGGTTGGAAAATCTATATATATCTTACCTTATATATATTAAAGTAGAATAGTGGTCATATGTAAATTTTTCCACTAAAACCACTATCCTACTTATATACGCCTCTTTTTTTTTTTACTTATATACGTGCCTCTTTTTTTATTTATTTTATTTTAATAATAATATATACGCACACACATATATAATATAAACACATTTCCAACTAATTATCTTTAAATTAATCTCTAATATCTTATATATATGTTTTTATTTTATATACATACATAGAATATATGTAATTATAATATATTATAATAAAAGTTATATCTCGGGTTTGGATTTTTGAGTAAATAAATAAATAAAATGATAAATAAATAAATATATATACACTCTCCTCCTTATATATGTTTTTATTTTATATGATTTCAATCTTATACACATTCTCATATTAATATATTATATATATATATACGTATATAAGTTTGGAGATTCAAATCTTACATTTTTTTCTTATATATATATACACACGCACACACACACAAATATGCCTAATTAAGCTCTAAATTAGTCTGCAATTTTATGCTATTTGTTATCTATTCTATTAATTTTTATGTTATCTTTAAAGATTTTATATTTATTTAAAATTTTAATAATTGACAAACAAGTTTCAAGTTTTGAGTTATTGAGACTTGCTTATCAATTCGATTAAGTATCTACCATAAGATTAATGACATAATAATAATGAAATAAATTAAATTAAATCAGTTTCAAAACTTTTACTTTAATTCGATTCAAATTTAATATGGTAAATCGCATGTCATAAGACCGATGACTATATGTTTACTGCATTACTTAATTTATTATTTTTTTGTGGAATCTATATATTGATAAAAATTTAAGTTGAGAGGATACAGTAGTAATAATATTTGATGATGATGATTTAGAACAAAAATAAAAAATTCTTTTAATTCTTTTTAGAGTGAAAAGTGGTTAAAAATTAATGTTAGGGGTAAATCATATAGAGTGTATCGTTTGTTGTAATATTGCTTCTCTTTGGTCTTTTATGACATGAGGGTGTGTACTTTAGAATTTTTAGAATGAATTTATTGAATAGATTTTTTTGGAGAATTTATAACACTACATGAGGATACTCGAAAAATAATTTTTCCAATAATATGTGGTAAAAAATTCATTATGATAGATGAATACTATCCGCACTCTAAATGTGTTCTTAGACTATTTGTATTAATACTTATTGAACAAAGATATGCATATATAGTAATTTTAGAGTCATATAAATTTTGTATGCTCTTTTATTCATGGTTTCTTAGTTTTTATATCCTACGTGAAATTAAATTTATATTTAAAAATTACTCATTAATTCTCATTTTTATTAATTAAGAGTATTATTTTATGAATGACAATTTAATTAGCTTTGTATCAAGTGAAAGAATTGTACACAATAAAATTGTAATTATTAGCAACATGTGTATATGAGTAAGTAATACGCAATACAATTATGACTATTTGGTTTTTTAAATTATCATGTATTTTTTATTAATTATTATATTATGTGCAACGCACGAGTATACAACTAATAATGTATAAAAGTAAATCGTTGCAATTTTTACTTTTCCTATTTTTTTTCGCTTGCTAAAAGCCTAAAACTGACATCTCATCTTGACTAATTAATATTTCTCTTAAGATCATCGCGGTCTGATTTTTTCATAATTAGTAGACTTTATTTTATTTTATTAATTAGATATATTTAACAACGTTAATATTTCCATCTCTTTAAAAAAAATTAATATTTTCATAATTATCTTCTTATTCCAAAATTATTAAATTTTTTGTTTATTTCTACCATAAATCCCGGTTCCGTAATTGTTAATTCTCGTTCCTTGGTCTGTATTTTTTTTTAGCCCATCTTTTGTTTTGGCCCCAAAATGAATTTGAGGCCCCAGATCACTTTGGGTAATGATGTAACATTCTTTTGTTTTTATGATAAATAAATTTATACTGGATTTAAAAAAAAATCTCGGTTCCTTAATTGAGCTGGTCACTTCAAATTCATTTGCCATCAACTTCTTCTTCTTCTTTTTTTTTTTTTTTGCCAAGTTCAATAGTCTATGTTTGAAAAAACGAGAATAATTTTCACATACTATGTCCATTTTTTTACTCATAATATATGCTTTAAAAGTAGCTCGACAAATGGATTAAACTAGCGGCTTTGTTGCTGCTAATAACAAATTTTGGACGTTTGAATCCATTTACTGTGTTTATTTTTTTCTTATTTTATTTTAAGCTAACATTTATGTTTTGATCCTGTTATTTATTTATTTTGAAAGAACAATTGTTTTATTAACTTCATGAACCCCCTAAAGCGGGAGCAATCAATAAAGGAATACAATCAAACTAGTGGGAAGAAACTGGTGATAAGAGCGCATATCACGCAAGAACATGAACGAACCTATTCTCTACTTGAGGTATATATTGACATACGCCACATCCGACTATTCAAAGACCGAATATGCTCATATAAATATGTCAGAACTCCTTTGGCTTCCGGCTTCTGAGCACCATGGACCACCTTCAGTGTGTCCAATCTCCTGGATGTGCTTTTCCACCAACCACCGGAGCCCATGCCGAAGAGATAACGCTTTTGCTTCTTCCACTTGGATCCCTTCCCTCCTTTTTACCGTGAACGCCGCCTGCACCACTCCCCCATGACAAACCACTCCCCCAAAACCCACACGTTCAACCCCGACTGCTGCATCTGTTTTGCTCCTGTTATTTAATCTAGCCTTTTATAGAGTTTATAAACCTATTAAGATGTCTATTTAAACACTTTTACTATTATCTTTATGTTTCAATATGTTAGAATTTAAAAGATAAATCGTTCTACGGGTAGTAATTCAAGCTCTTTAGCTTATTTTTATATAATTGTATATTAATTTGTTTTTAATTTAATCGATTTGAGGAATATGCATGTATTATTTTTCATTATTAATTCAAGTTATGTTTATCGGATGTAACATGTATTACTTGCTTTGTTAAGCTATTGTTCATTTAGTAAGTTATTATATTATATTCAATTGAATTATACTTATTATGGTTTTGTGTTAAGGATTTTTACTCCATTTACTCTATTTCACCTTCATTAATTTAAGATTTCATAATATGACAACACATATATTATTTTTCTGTACGCATACATAAATGATGTAAGATTATAACTTTAGTATTTTTAATAATAAAGTTTACTCCTCTAGAATGATTTATATTATCTGATATTATCTTCTCATATAACGCACATGTGAAACAACTACCAGGCCTAAAAGTAATAACCCTTACAAAAATTGCCGCCTAAATATAATTACTCAAAAGAAATCGGGGCTCCAGAGGGATTTTATGGATCTTTTTCCTTTTGTTATATACAATTCAGTACTTCAAAATAACTTTTTACCATAACCAATCATGTTAATCAATAATTTTTGAAAACTTACGTCATACCATGTGATGTGGCTCGCTAGATGACACGCATCAGACAAGCCATATCAATGTCTGATAATGCAGACAACTGATATTAGATCATTACTGGTGTAAATTCTTTGAAAACTTCTAAAAAGTTTTTGAACAGCACATGGTGGTTGAGATAAAATTGATTTAACGTCATACATATAGAATAATATGACACGATATGACCCATGTGGTGTGTATCAGGCACGTTATATGTACGCCACATAGGCCATATAGTGTCATACCGTGTCTTATGTATAGCGCCAGAATGAGTCTAGTGGTTGAGAGACATGTTCAATAGGATTTGAATGTTAAAGAAAAAATGTAAAATATTCATCATATACCATATATCTTACTGAAATTGCATCACTCAAAAAGGAAGCTTCTCCAATCTTACACAAAACATGTCTCCACCACACGGGGTCGAGTCGTTTTCCAGTTGAACCCACGCTCTGGCACGCCAGCCCCGGCTGATTAATGTTGATAAACTGGTCCAAGCTCTTTAAGAGGGAAGGTAGTTGATTATTCAACACGAATAAAACCAAGAGACCTGTCAGTTGTCAAGTGCTATGCTTTTAGTACACTTGATTGTTTTTTTCCCCTTTTCTTTTCTTTTGAGATTGGATTGGATTTGTTAAAAATTAAAAAAAAAAAATCAAATTTCAATCGAGTAATTTCATCAGCATACTTGAATGAGAAACGAAAAATGATAATATATAATATATTAGTCGAAATCACGTATCTGAAAAAGACTGAAAGAGATGTCTAGTGCAAAGAATATGCAAAGAAGTGTATAATGGTCTAGATCAAACGTTAAACATAAGTTTCTTAACGCAAATGGTACATATTGTATTGTTTAATGAGATTATATATATTTTACACCAAATTGGGTGGAAAAAAAGGTAGAATATTCAAGCCTATCATTGCATCACGAGCTACAAATATTTAAAAATCTTTGAACTATACATGTGGTAATATTTTAAACTTTTACAAGATGATTATTATTAGGACACAATCACTTATAATTGACAATTGAGTACCCTCCTCAACCTTTTACATAATAATTATGAAAGGTGATGAAACAAGTAGGATCCTTAATTCCAAAGGAACAATAAGTCTGCCCACCTTTGTCTAGCTTTTTCTAATCACAAAAAAAAAAATAATAATAACAATAAATGGCCCACTTTGATAAAATTGATCATGTCATGTCTAGATTCACAAAGAATAATAAGATTGATTGATATATACAAATTGATTGAGATATTTGTGTTTGAATAAATCCAATTTTGATGGGACAAAAATTTCAACTCACAATAATTACATTAGAAGAAATATAATACGTTTTTACATCTTCCTAGTCCTAGTTCATAATAATTGAATCCACACGTGAAAACATAATTTGTTCCCCAGTTGTTGGTATATAAATCGAAAAGCATGTCTAATAAATACGTAAAATTTATGAGGGTAGGATTGCGTTTTGTGGATTGAATTGAACGGTGACATGACGATGGATAATTTTGCCTTTCCATTAGAGATGATATATCAAGTTGCCAGTTGAGGAAAGAATGATAACTCTGGACCCCCTTTATAACGTTAAACTTTCCAAAATGCCAATTGGCGGAAAAACCCTTTTCAAAATGCCATGCGAAGCTATAGTAAGTACCTTTCGCCCAATTTTTGTTCTTTAAAAGTAACATCTTTGAAGATCTATCTCTACTTGGTTTAGTGGCCCAACGAATTTAATAAATTTTCGTCCGTGTATCATAGGTGACTTGTTGATATTAGTTTTTGAACGGTACCAAATAAGCAAGACAAGCGTCTATAAGTGGTCAAGAGTGGCATGTTCAAAGCCCTTTTGAGGAAAGGTGGCAATCAATAATGTGACCCAGCTTGGCAATTTCGCCGAGGTTGGATCCTCGTGACTTTTGTACCCACTTCGTTACTTCTAGCATTCCAGCTCAGTGTAGAGGGGTTAGGTCGACCACAACAAAACCTTTTTGGTTGAAATAGATCTTATTTCAAGTGTTCCACTCAGTGGAATTAATTAATTGTACTTAATTAGCTTTAATCAATCTCATTTGACTATAAGCGCCTTGTTCCGGCCCGAAACACGGGAACCCTTTGCCATATGAGCCTCAAAAATATATTAAATTAGGCTGAAAGTAGGACAAAAGCGCGCATTCTCCTTTGTGAACGGCGAACATATCATGAAATTCGTATTCTGTTTAGAAGAATATTGTATTGAAGGGATGTTTATTGTAAGAAATAAAATCTTACTTAGTTATTCTTCTCAACAAGATGCATGTGACTTGGCTGATTTTTATTGGCTAGCTAACTCCGTGCAAGGAGTCAGATCTGATTTCATAAATAAAACTAGTTCTCTACTCAACTTTATTATTGTGTTTCCCAACTTGGACCATTTATAAGATTTCAACCTTCTCCTGTTTCGTTTATGAATTCAATGGCGGGTTCTTTACATGCTCACTTTTCTTTTCTCATTTACAACTTAGATTTCTTATAAGACTTGGTCTTCGCCTATTTTCATGAATCTAATGTGGGATTCGGTTGATATCCTACCTATATACTTATTCTTACATTAGTTTGCTTATTATATTTTGTTTAAGAATAGATGTGGGATTCATTCCATTTTCCACCCAATATTCTCATATATTCTATGATTACTATGTGTTTGTTAATGCCAAATTCTGCCTTGACTGATCAACAAATGAATTTGTTTATGCAGGAAACTCGTGTTTGGATTGGTTTGAGCAATAAATGAAGAATTTATGATGTCGTTGAAGACTTGTAGAGAGAAATAAATGAGAGACGTAAATACTTAGAAAACAAGAATGTTGTAAAAATAAAGAGAGAATCCTTTATTATGTGGGATCTTCTCCTATTTATAGTGTGCAAATTGATATGTAATGATTACATGTATTAAATGCTCGACCAATGTGAGGCATTCTAAGCGCACTTAGCTGGAGGTTGTGTCAGGCTTTTTGACCAACTGCAAGCTAGTTGCTACATAAGAAAGACAAATACCAACTTTACATTTAATATGGCTGTCACATCAACTCTTAAGTGATAAGGCAAGTTAGCATGCAAGTTGCACTGTGGTTAAACTGCCTATGAGGTCGCAAGGTAACTCGAGCTGCATTAAGCAAGCAACCTTAAAAGTTGACCCTACAGAAGGGCATATATGGAAATACACCAGGTCGCTAGGCGAGCAACTTGGGTTACTAAGGTTGTGACCCGCGACCTGAAGACCTTGAGCTTGTCAAGGTCCTGACACGTTGGATCGTGGGCCCCCACTTAAGGGCTACCGGCTTGTGGCCTGGTGGGCCAGGTTTCTGACCTGGAGGTCACTGTCTATGACCTGATACTTATGTATAAACAAATGCCCCCTTAAAGGCATTTGCTTGGAGCTCCGAGAATGAGCGCCGTTGAAAGTCGTTAGCCTGTGAGCTTGTAGTGTACGCTGCTACTTTAATTCAAATGATTACTCTTCCAGAATATCTCTGCCATGCATGCCACGCGGCTGCTGAGTGGTGCGCAGGCCTTGGAAAGGGAAATCGTTATTCAGCTTTTATGATTGACGTCTCCCTTATCTTCCCAAGGAGGCAACGCCTCATCTCTCCTTCGCCTATAAATACCTCATCTTCCTTCGATTTCATCTTTTTCTCCACACTTAATTTTTAGACTCCCTTTGTAAATTTCTCCATCGTTCAGCTGGTGAAGTTTGCTCTATACCTTTGGAGCTTCCCTGAAAGTTCTTCTCAGACCGCAGCTCGCTTTCCCCTTCCAAAAAGGTAATAGCCCTAGTTTTTTTCTTCTTAGCATTCTACATAGCTTGAGGTTTTTTTAGTGCAAATTTCTCCCTGTCTTGTGATTTCTTGAACGATGGCCAGTAATAGCCAATCTAGGATAGATGATTTAGAAGAGGAGGTTAAGGTAAATCCAGATTGGACTAAATCCGAGGGGGAAGATGTTGTATCCTCTAGGAGATCTGAACCAGTAGAGATTTAGGTTGACTTGTTAGAGGAGGAAGAAATGTCAAAAAATGAGGGGTACGATATAGACTGGGAGAGGAGGAGGAGGGAACAACCTCGAATTAGAGGAGTCTAGTTCCTCTCCAAGCGGTTCCCTTGGCTGAGGTTACAGTGGCCAGAATTGGCTACACTTCTAGATCTGCTCAAGTAGGTCCCAACAGGCGACCTCCTCCTGTAGTTAGACCTAAAGTGGAGTGGGTTGTACAGTATATCCGCTCCTAAATAAAACAAAACAACCTGTATGAAATTAGACAGAAATACAAGTTCCCAGGCCAGGTTGAGCTGTGGCTACCCTATGAGGGTGAGCGAGCTCATTGCCCCCTGAGGGTGTGTGGTGATGAACACACGTATGTTTGAGGCTGGCTTCAGATTGCCTACCTAGATCCCGCTTACACCTAGATTTCTCCAAAATGGGTGGAAGACCCTAATTAGTCTCCTGATGTTGTAAAGGGAGAATGGGTACGACTTCTTTAGACCCGTAGATTATGTGACCTACTACAATCTTAAAACCAGCACTGGTAGTAATGGCAGGTACTATGTTTCAGCTCGCCACAAAGCAGGTGGGGTTCACCTCTACGGAAACTTGATAAGAGGGTACCCTGAATCAGTTTTAAACAGAAAAGACAACTGGTTAGCCCAGGGCCCATACGGCTGTGAAGAAATCCAAGTTTGGACTACTTACAACTATCATAGTAAGTGTGATTCCAGGTCACTTTTGCTTTGACTTGGTCGCTCTAATATTAATCTTTTTTTCTCTTTTCAGATTCTGAGCGAGGTTTGCTACTGACCCTACCCTTTGACGAGCAGCTGAAGGAAATAGCAGGTCTCGATAAGAACTTTTGTCGTGCGAACAGCCTGATCGAAGAGGAGAAGCTTATCCAGTATGGCCTCTCTGTGAGTGAAAGAGAGGACATTTCTCAGAATCCCAACAACTGTAAGTCTCAGTTCGCTTTTCCCAGCACTAGATTTATTTAGTTGCCGTATTGACACTTTGATTTTTGTAGGGAAAAATACCTCTCCAAACAGTAGAAGCGAGCTATTAATCAACTTGAAAAGAAAAGGATGTGGAATGCTGACCAGATCACTGAGTCTTTAAGGAGGAAGGAGCAGAAGAAAAGGGGAAAGGAGAAGGATGCATGCCATAGGAAGCTCGTTCATTCCGGGATTGTTATTCGAGAGTCTGAGTTGAAATGACGAGAGATTCCTTACGATTCAACTCCCCAAAATGTTTAATCCCTACTCTTCATGTCTCAATAGTAGCGGGTACTGCCCATTAATCTAAAGAGATAAATTGATGATATCACAATATAAATGACAAACAAACTTGTAATGTTATACAATAAGCTAACCAGATCAAAATGCTCAGAGAACTCGCCAGATACATTTCCAGTCAATCGCTGGCTCTCCCCATCCTATAATATTATGTCGGCGTAACTCCTCTGATGTTTTACCCTCAACTTTAAACTATACCTCCAAATATCCTCCAAGAAGCGAACATCACACTTACTATAGAAAAATTCTCCGTTGTCCTTGATGGCTTTTTTATAGCAGGTTGGATCATAACAACCAAGATAGGCCCAACTATTCCTAAACAGAATTGTATTTATCTCGCCAAAAAACCAACACCCACGAACCTAGTTTCACATTGAAATAGTTTTAAAAATTTTGATTACAATAGAAAACAATTTGTAGCGATCAGGTCGTAAAAGTCAGTGAGGGTCAAAGGTCAACAGGTATAGGGTCTTGGAAACAGGTCTTAAGCACCTCATCCAACCCAATGACCTGACCTAATTCAGCGACCTAAGGGTGGACATCTACTCCAGCACTCCTATAGTTCAGAGCGTCTGGGCGCCAAAACAGCGAGCTAGTAACGCCTTGACGTAGCGCCATGACCTAGCGAGCTAGCCAACTAGATAGCAGTATAGCAACCCACGTGGGAAATCTTATCATTTACAGCTGATGGGATGCCAGCACTAAATGCGTAACGGTGATTACCTGCCCCATGTAGAGCTTAAACAGCCATTAGTCAAAAAGTGGGATTTAACCCCTACCGATTGGACCCTTGTGTCATCCTTGTGGCATTAAATACATGCAATCATTATCCACATGCAAATAAGCAAATGTATACTATAAATAGAGGCAAACAGAAGTGAGAAAGGGTTCGATACCCAAACCTTACTCTTCTTGTCTTTCACACATTTATAGTCTTCCATTTATTACAAATACTACAAACATTCCTTACCTTTTCTACATGTACTACTTATACCAATTCGAATACAAATTCCCCGCAAATATAAATTTTATTTGTTGAGTCAAAAGCTAAATTTGGCATCAACAAATTGGCGCCGTCTGTGTGAAACGTACAAAAAGTTGTGAAAAGCAAATATCTGGTGAAATCTAACCTCAGGTAAAAGGAAATGAATGGAAGGCGCTACGAGAGTCAAAAGACTAGAACTAGTGACGTCGGACTGCCTCCCGGGTTCAGGAAAAACCAAGCCACTACCAGTGCCGGCCCCTCACGACCGGCAACTGCAAGTGAGACAGAAATTCTCCGGCGACAGGTAGAGGCCCTCGCCGAAGAAGTTCGGCAGTTGCAACAACATAATCTGCCAACTTCCCAATAGCACACGATAGGATCCTCCTCTCATGGCAACTCTTCTTGGCGTGCTGAAGACGTCGAAAAGTCTCCAGCGAGGGCTAACCCACAAAGGAAACATGTCAGGACGAGACTAAGTTTCACTCTGACCCAAAACTCCGGTCAACCAGCTCCTAATGTGAGAGCCGCACCACCTCTTACTAGAAATACATACAAACCATGATAGTCATGCGTCCTGCTCGCTTCCAGAGACGCTACGAGGTCAAAGACTAGCCCCTTAGCAGATCCACGAGCTGGATAAGTTGAGGAAATGGCTGAGCGACCTCGAACGGAAACAGTCCAAAGGGAAGGTAGCAGACGACCTGTAGGGAATGCCGTCCCTTTTGACCTCTTCATCTGTGAAGCCATCATGCCGTCCAAATGAAGCTCTCTCAGATAGGGACTTACTGCAGAGAATCAGACCCAATCACTCACCTTCACCAATAAGTGTCCTGGATTGAGCTCTAGAATGCTACAGCAGCCATTATGTGCAAAGATTTTGCACTCACTTTTGAGGGTAACGCTCAGACTTGGTATGGCAACTTAGCCCCAAGGTCCGTGCACAGTTGGGAACAGCTCTCCTCTGAGTTCGCTTCCTAGTTTATGAGGTCCAGGGCTTGGGCTACCCCTAAGGAGATGTTGGGAACCATCAAGCAAGAGAAATTAGAACCGCTTAAAAGCTATTTGGACCGCTTCAATAAATAGGTCATGACCATGGAAAAGGTGGCAGACGAATCGCATCTGATTGCGGTTAAATCAGGCCGTTACAAAGGCACCCACTTTTGGTGGGCTATGCACGAAGACCCCCTCCCCCCGAGCACGTATAAGGAGCTTCTGAGGCGGGCTAAGAAGTACATCAGCACCTAGAAGGCCATTGAGGGTACTTCGCGAGCCGAAAAACCTTTGAAGGATGAGAGGAAGGATCAGAAGGTAAAAAAGGAACTGCGACGTGGCGAGTAGTCGTCTAGCTCGTCCAGGCCCTTCACCAAGATCAACGCTTCAGTCGAACACATCTTTAACATCTTGCAAAATGATCCAATTTTACCCAACGTAAGGCCCTTAAAGAAGCTGCTGAAGGATGCTAACTAGTCCAGATACTTCATCAAAGTATGGGTTACAATACGGATGAATGCAGGCATCTCAAACAAGAGATCGATAAACTAATTGAACGTGGGTACCTGAGCGAATATGTGGCCAATCACCAAGGGCAGGATCAACAAGCTCGTCCCCATGCAGACCTCAACTTCCAGCTCCTACAGAACCAACCTCCAGCTAAAATCCGCGTACTTGTCAGTGGAAATAACGGCATGGAGGATTCCAAGAGACAAAGGCGAGGTCTCATGAGAAAAGCCCAGAATTGTTACCATCTGCTCGCAGCACAACCCCCGTCTCTTGAACCAGCTCGTTCTCATTCTGCAACGAAGATCTTACGGCGTGTTACACCCTCACGTGGATGTTCCGGTCATCACTATGCCAGTCTCAGGCGTTAAAATCCACAAGACCTTGGTGGATAATGGCAGCACTATGAACATCATTTACTGGCGGACTTTCCAGCAAATGAAAACAGACCCGAAGAGCTTAAGGCCATACGGTACCAGACTCCAGGGTTTTACTGGAGACTATGTGTAAGGGAAGGGCCAGCTCACACTCCTTGTCGAACTAGGGAACGAGCCCTACAAAAGAATAATAATGGCGGACTTCATTATAGTGGATATACCTTCAAACCACAACGCCATTCTAGGTCGCCCAATTTTGTACGAGCTCAGAGCCACGACCTCCATTTACCACTACGTCATGAAATTCCCAACTTGCTATGGGACAGCTATAATGCGAGGCGACCAGTGGCCATCAAGGGAATGCAACCTGAATTACACGAAAGAAACGATTGCTTTGACAAAAGTTCACACAATCAACCCCGGAGTCAAGGGGCTGAATTATCCACTACTCTTAAACTCCACACCCAAGTGTCAGTATGCGACGCACAGCAGCAAATCCAGACTAATTTCTTCGTCTAGCCTTTGAAGGGGGAGTATTACCCCCCCCAGTTGTGGAGGTCAAAAGCACAGTGCAACTCATGCACAGGAGACAAAAAGAAAAAGATGGGTGAAAGCCGGGTACCAATTCTACATTCGTACTTTCTCAAATTTTTTGTATACCAACTGTCAGGTCACGACTAAAAAATTAATACGCTTATGTGCATCAGCCATAATTTTGCGACTCAATAGTTAATTCGAAATACGAGTGTTTATTTTGATGTAACATTTTCTCTTAACGTGAACACAAGATAAATCCGCAACAGCCAAGTATAAAGGTCTACAATCTAAGTTAGAAAAAGTTTCTAACTAGCAACTTAACACGTGATCATGACTAGAACAAGCTTTTAGTCTGCGCTCAAGTCGAAGAATTCGCGCTCAACTACTAGAACAAGCTTTAGTCCGTGCTCAAGTATAAATGTCTACGATCCAAGTTAGAACAAGCTTCTAACTAGCGACCTAACACTTGACTATGACTAGAACAAGCTTTTAGTCTGCGCTCAAGTTGAAGAATTCGCGCTCAACGACTAGAACAAGCTTTTAGTCCACGCTCAAGTATAAAGGTCTGTAATCCAAGTTAGAACAAACTTCTAACTAATGGCCTAACACTTGACTATGACTAGAACAATCTTTTAGTCTGCGTTCAAGTCGAATAATTTGCGCTCAACGGCCAGAACAAGCTTTTAGTCCTCGCTCAAGTATAAATGTCTACGATCTAAGTTAGAACAAGCTTCTAACTAGCGACCTAACACTTGACCATGACTAGAACACACTTTTAGTCCGCTCTCAAGTATAAAGTTCTACGATCTAAGTTAGAACAAGATTCTAACGAGTGACCTAACAGTTGGTTACGACTAGAACAAGCTCGTAGTATGTGCTCAGTAAGGGGATCCGTGACCAAGGTCCAGATCAACTCCTTGCTTAGCGATCCAACACTCGGGGGCAGGTTGCCAAGGCTCCTAGCTCGATGGATCAAAGCAATCTACCAGTCTCACGGGACACATTCAGAGAAATCCTCAATCTACTATGATAACGTATGAGGGACCTGGGACTAGGATGAGTTTCTTGGTAAAGCGTCATAACACTTGATACAGGATATGTTTGAGTTTCGGGACAAATGGGCATAAGCGGAGACGAGTTCTCCATTAAACAAGAACGACGTACGGTACGCTTCTTTGACGAATATATAAACGAGCTAACACTTGAAGAAATTTTCGTTATATTCATTGAAGATTACAAAAGAGAAAAGGAGCTGGGGTACAAAAAATTCCTAAACTTGACCTTCGGATGATGAGGCTATGTTCCCTCCAGCTGGAGCAATAGTCTCAACCCGCTGTCGAAGCCGCATCTTCAGCACACTTTCTGTCAGTAGCGGGGATCTCCATGCTTTCTCTTGCAGGGGCCGGCAACTCGGCGGGGACAAGAGCTTCTGATACGATTTTGACCTCCTCGTCTTCATCGTCAAAGCTCACGAAGCCACACTCCTCTTTCAATTTGGCGACCTGCTCCTTGAGGAAGGTTAAGTCACATTTAGGACGCTCCCTCATAACCTCGCCAAGGATCTCCTTCGCCGTCTCTTAGTAAAGGCTGACGTTAGCACTCTTGAACTCCTCAAAGGCCTTGTATTTAGTAATTGCATCCTGAAATCCAATGAGCTCGCTAGCAGTAGCTCTTCTCTCAGCCTTCCTCAAAATCTTCTCATGGCTTGACCTCTCTGTCACTAGCTGGGTCGCCAAGTCCTCGAACTTCCTCTTCCAAGCCTCGAGCTCAGTCCGTAGATCGGCCGACTCCCCTTGGCTATATGCAGTTCCTGCTCTTTCTCCCTAAGAGCCAACTCCACCTCCTCTTTGGCCTTACTCGCCTCAGCCACTTGGCCAAAAAGTTTCCTGTTCTCCCCAAGGAAACACCCCACACGGGCCATAGCGTGTTCATTCAAGATAGCCGACCAAGCTTGCATCACCACGCTCGCCTACAGAAGCTTAACCATCGTCGAGCTGGCGGTGATGCCTTCCCACTTCCTGGACCAGCCTCGCGCCAAGCTACTCATGGCATCCCCGTGACTCTGGCCGAAAAGGGCTTCCTGGCCAAGTTGAATTTGAACAACGCCTTCGGCTTTTTGCCGATAAATTTCTCTATCTCAGCACGCCTAGCTTGGTCTACTGGGAGATAAAGATCTTTACCCAGAATGTCGATGGGTCCTTTAGCAGGTCACTCCTCGCAAGGAGCAATAGGCACAAGAGTAGTAGGAATGACGGGGAGAGGATTGGCCATGGGCTCCCGGATGGCCAACTGTCTTTTCCTAGGTCGCTCCGAGGTAGCTGCATCGTTACCTGTCATAGGCCTCTTTCTAGCGGCCTTCTCTTGCCTCATTTTCTTCTTCTCCTTATGCCTCCTTGAGCTACTCAGCGGTCCTCATCTCCTCGGCTTTATCACGCGTTGCTTTCCTCTTCTCTCACATAGTTCTCTTCCTCTCGGCCTCTCGAATAACCCGTCTTTAGCCCTTGGAAAGATACTTTTTCCCTGACAATGAACAAGTGTCAGGACACTGAAAAATATCTAAAAGGCAGGACATCCAGGTGCAGAAGAACAGCTTACAGTTGCTCAGATTCCTAGAAATATGCTCAGATCCACGACGTGACGATGATGCTTCGGTATTCAAGCCGTGATCTCAGCCCGCTCCTGAAGCAGCGCAGATAATGCTCGACCTCACTCGATACCTAACAAAAAAGAAAATACAGTTAAAGTGTCAGTCTGTCAGCCCGCGAAAGAAGTTCTGTCGAAAATATGCTTACCAGATTCCATGTAGCTCATGGTGATGTTCGTGTGCTCGTCGCCAAGACTCGACGGACTTCTCCACTAGCCCCAAAACCAGCTCTCTTTCCAACTGGGGCCAGATTCAGATGCTCCTCTCACCAAGTTTCCCCAGAGATTTAAGGCCCCGGCCTCAGACCGTGCAACTAAGTGAAACCATCCTCTCTCTGAGGGTAAGGTCCTCAGCACGTCGTATGAATTGAAGTCCTCTGGACTCGGATATCTCCATCTTTTGTGTTGCCACAAAGCAAGGACTCCAATGATTGATCTCCTGCTCGCAGGTGTAATTTGAGAAGGGGCAATTCCCCAGGACCTCAACAGCCCAGTGACAGGCCGCGGAAGCGGAACGCGAAAGCCGGCCTCAAACATCATGATGCTCGTTGCTACGTACTCCCTGGGGGGGCAATGAGCCCATTCCCCTTCGTAAGGGACCCAAAACGCGACGCGGTTAGGAAAGCGGTAATCCCGCCTTATCGCATGTAGATCAATCTCCTTTATTTTGGAAGGAATATGTTTGTACACCCACGGCCAGTCTTTATCGCGAATCACCATCACCAGAGGCCTCCCACTGGAACTCATCTCCTCATCATCGTCACTCTCATCATCTATCCAATCAAACTGGAATCCCAGCACTGAATCCGACGTTACCCCCGCTGTCTCCCCATCCCTGGACCATTCCATGTTTACTGTTACGCCTTTACCTACATCACTCACCAGAAGAGACCTCTTTCTACCCTCCATTCAGCGAAATCCCCTTAGTCACTAGAAGATTACTCAGGGTTTCTGATAGGTTAGCAGAAAAATCCCTTATAAATCAGGAAAAGAGTGTTTTTACCTTGACACTGATACTATCTCAGAAGCTTTGAGAATACCGAGAAGGGATCAACAAATCACAAAGAAGTCTGAAGAAAGTAGAAATAGAAAACTCCTAGAAACTGGCTGCAAAAGAAGACAATGCGGAGGGGGAAAAGGAATGAACAGAAGGGTATGAATAGAGTTTTGTGGGAAGATAGAAGGGAAACGGCCACGTGGGATATTGGGAACTTAAAAGGCAACATTCAGAGTAATAATTATTGGCTTTAAGACTCCTGAACATGCAATTCCATTGAACGATTGACACGTGGCAAAGAGCATCACCTCAACCCCTTTTCGAAATTCAAAGAGTCACAGGTGGCAAAAAGTTCTAAGAGAATCACCAATTAACCTTCAAGGCCGCTAACCTTGGGCTTAAGGAATAGTGACCTCGATGAGGCATTTTGTAGCCACCATGTCGGAAAAGTTAGCAAGGGTCAAAAGCCAACAAAGGTTAATGGGTATAGGGTCTTGGAAACAGGCCTTAAGCGCCTCACCCAACCCAACGACCTAGCGACCTAACGACCAGAAGGCCCGGAGAACTGATTCAGCGACCTGGAGGAGGACATCTACTCCAGCACTCCTATAGTCCAGGGCGTCTGGAAGCTAAAACAGCGAGCTAGTAACGCCCCGACGTAGCGCCGCGACCTAGTGAGCTAGCCAACTAGATAGCAGCATGGGAACCCATGTGGAAAATCTTATCACTTACGGCTGATGGGACGCCAGCATTAAATGCGAAACGGTGGTTACCTGCCCCATACATGATTTAAACAACCATTAGTCAAAAAGTGGAGGATTAACCCCTACCGATTGGACACTTGTGTCATCCTTTTGGGTCCGGTATTAAATACATGCAATCATTATCCCTATGCAAACAAGCAAATATACATTATAATTTTCCGTGTGAAACCAATCTCTTTCACGTCCTCAGTATGTGAAACAAAGGGAGAAGATTGTTGACCATATGGTTGAGTAACAGATGACCACATGCTTAAGTACCTAATGCAGAATTCATCGACCTTAGGAATGTGCTAATCAAGCAACAAGTTTGACACGTGAAATGATGTAGCCATACCCTTAGAATCACCTAAGTTTTAAGTGGACAAATCTGTCAAATACTAGGCAAGTAGAATAAACCAACTATATAAAATTATATAGATATAACTTATAAGAGAAAAAATAACAAAGCCTATCGCATGTTTATACGACATAATTGGAGTAAAACAATAACAAGATTAGGCCAGAAAGTAGATAAGTAACTGTCGAGTTGGTCAACATACTCATTCCACAATGTACAATGTAGCATCTAATTCCTACATATACCACAACAACAGTACATTAAAGATACATTGTATACTGTGTGTATTTTATATATCAAATGAACATCATGTAATTTACTCCAGATCACGAATGTAGAAACTACTCTACGTGGAATTGCCCTCTATTAGAGATGGCTTTTTGACACCATCTTTTGGATTATATGCACCAATTATGTCAGAATTAATAAAAACAACTAACATATTAGGAAATGATCCAAGGATGGAAATTAAAAAATAGACATCAAGTATTAGATATGATCAATTAGACAACTTAGAGTAACATATGTAAGAGGGGGATGTTACCAATCAAGTCAGGGCCATTGATATTTGGAGAATTAAGGACTTCCATGAAAGGTGTGAATCTATATACAGTAAGAGGGAACATAGGGGTGATTGTCATTACTCTGGGGCTTGACTTTGGTTGTGTCATTGAAGAAAAATTTGCAGGGGTGAGGTGTCATCCTCCACTGGCTCACATTCTCTTTTACGGTGAAATGCATCAATGCATAGAAGCCACCCTCCTCAAGCTGCTCCTCAAATTGGGGAATGTAGTATTGCATAATAGTTGCATAATAGTTGCCTGAATTCTTAGCCCCTATAATTTAAACGTATCAAAAACATTCCAAATAATGTAATAGTTAGTAGATGTGAGCATTGATTGTCATGTGTAATTAAAATTAGGAATTTCTTTAGTCACTATCAGTGAATAATAAACATGACTTTTGTTACATGTTTCTATCAATTGCATTGCAGACTGAATTTGGAAAAATAATTGAGCAGCTTCGCGAATGAATTCATATGGCCGGAAACATTAAGGCGACAAAACATGAATCAAGGATATGTTATGTATAAGACAAAATTGACTTGAACTTAAAATAGATGACATGAATCATCTTCAAGGCAGCAAACTTGGAATCATGTAAAAAAAATTTTTTACAATGAAATTGACTTGAACTTAAACTAACATAAATTATTTTAATAATAATTATTTACTAAAAAAGAGCATAAATATATAACAGGAAATGTATAACAGTTAAGTTAGATGAAACATTATAATTGACTTGAACTTAAAATTGATGAGATGAATCATCTTTAAGGCAACAAACATTGTTAAGCTTTTTTTATTTAATAATTTATGATTAAATATAATAGATTATGATTTAATAAAACGTGAATACATATAAAACAGTGAAGATATAATAGTAAAAGTTACCTACAATGTAAAGTACCCTGGGGCAGCAAACATGAACTGTTGAAAAACCAAAAAGAAAGAAAAAAACATTAAGAAAACAAACATAACACTCTGGAAGGAAAATAATTATCTCCAAAATAAGCATTATGCACAACAGCAAGATATTGCATACATGAAATATTCTCATGAAGTAAACCAAAGAATTTGTAGAGTTTATAAATGTGAACCATGTTCCATTGTAAATTGAAAAATTCTATTTGGACAAATAAGTAGACAAAAAGGGTGACAAAATGGAGATGTGACCCAGATGATAATCATTGATGAAAATATGATGTGATGTGTTGAAAAATAGGATAATGCCATGTGTCAGTTTTGTTTAAGTTTTTGTATATTATTTTGTTCAAGTAGCACAACTCAAGTTTGTAAATTAAGCATTACTGATTTAAAATAATAACACTTTTGAAGATCCTAAAAGAGCTGACTTAAACTTACAATTGATAACATGAATCACCGTCAAGTAAGCAAACATGGAATATACCAATTGAATTATTATTTACTAACAACAGTGATTTTGATAATAATTATTTACTAAAAAAGAGCATAAATATATAACAAGAAATGTATAATAGTACAGTTACTCGAACTTACATTATTCTAACAGTTAAGTCACAAACTAAAATAGATAAAATTGATAATATGGATCATGTTCCAGGCAACAAACATGGACTCTTGTAAACGAAAATTGCATAACAAGAACTTTAAACATAGATATTGAATAGTGATAAATATGAATCTAATAAAATTTTGATTTAATCATTTATGATACAATATGACATATTATGATTTAATAAAAAGAGCATACATATATAAAAATAAAGGTATGAGTGTATAACAGTAAAAGTTACCTAAAACTTAAACTACCCTAAGGCAGCAAACATGAACTATTGTTAAAAAAATAATAATAATAATAATTAAGAAAACAAACATAACCCTTTTGGAAAGAAAATAATTCACTACAAATTAAATAAGCATTATGCAAAATAGGCATCAAACATGGAATATACGAATTGCGTTAAACTTAAACATGGAACCGTGGTACGAAATTAGGCATTACTGGTTTTAAAAAAGAAGAACTTTTAAATATCTAAAAAGAGCAGACTTAAAATTAAAATTGATAACATTAATCATCTGTAATGCAGCAAACATGGAATATACTAATTGCATCACTGACATAGTGGTGATATGATATATATTTGGTGAATAATAGTTATAAGCAATAAAGTACCTACTTATCCATCAAGACCAACTCCACAACCCTTATACCCAGTTCCCTATTCTGGAATGGGACTGACCATTTTCTTGACACATGAAGGAGAAATACCACATTCTTAGGTAACTTTGTAGTGACATCACGGAGGTCAAATTTGATAGGATCCATTTAAGATTAATTTACAACACTAACAATCTAGGTATAATAATAATTAAGGCAGGAATTAAGAGCTTCAACAATTGATATATAAGATAATTGATAATATAATTCACTGTGAAGCCTTCTTAAATAGTACTATAAACAAAGCCCTAAAGAATGTGGGCTCTAAAAAAGAATCATAAATCAATTAGAGTTATTGTTTGAACCAAAATCGCGGATAAACTTACCAAAGTTGAAGTTTCACATAAGTGACAATTCTATGAATTCTATAAAATATCCGAATATATAATTAGGGTTAGGGATTTTAAAAGGTATAACAAAATTTACCATAAATTGGAATAATGCTTGAATTAGTATTTTATAAAATTAGGGTTATAAAAAATTAGTATTCTATAAAATTAGGGTTCTATAAAATCTGTGAAAAGATAATTAGGGTTCGGGAATTTAAAAAAGAAGCACAAAATTACCTTAAATTTACCTTAAATATCGACAATTACAACAATAACGATTATCCATTGATAACCATATCCGGATTAAGTAAATGGATCACCAATGATTTTCCGTAATTGGGTTCAGTAAGATTGATAAGAATCTTTCATAATAGATGTCTATTAATTCTGGCAACATAGCAAGCAAATATGATTAGGGCTTTTACTGAAGATTATCCACAATGGATCTCTGACCTTTCTGATTTAAGCCAATCGAAATCAGAGAAAATGAGGATAGCCAAGAGTCATTTTCGCCATATTTAAGAAAAAAAAAAAAAAACTCGCTGACGAACAACGGATTAATACAAAGTGAACTTTTTGTTATCCAAATCCGGCTTCTTCAAGATAGGGGATTTGGATTAAGGAAGAAAAAATGTGGCGTAAACAAAGGAGATGTGATTTGGAGAATCGGCAAAATAATCAGTGTAAATTAAAAGTAAAAAGAAAAAATGATTAAAATATAAAAAAGAAAATGTAAAATGTAACTAATTAATTAACCTAGTTAAATAAAAAAAAAGAAAAGGAAATCAATGGCTAAGATAAGTGGATAAAACCAAGGGCCAAGATCAGATCTCCAAATTTAGCAGGTGAGTTTGGGCGCGGAAAAAAAAGAGGAAACTATCCTCTCTCTTTAAGTGTGTGTATGTATATATAGATATAGATTGAGTAGTGGCTTTTAACCACCGCAACTCGTCGCCGTAAAAAAATTAGTAATAAAAAATACACATTATACCAAGAAAAAATGTGGTAACAAAACACCCCAAACACAAAAAAGAAATGGAAACAACAGTCCTATAACCTAAAAAAAATCATGAGAAAATTTTAAAAAAAAGGGTAACGAAAAAGGGGCCCAAAAAAATAATTTATGATGTTAACAATGTTACCATTACACCAAAAACAATATCATGGCAACAAAATAATCTAAACCACAAAAAAATCACTGGAAAATCCATGTTAACAAATATATACATGTGTGTGTATATACATATATATGTTAACATGTTACTGTTACAACAAAAACATAAAACATTATAGTAACCAATAATCGAAACCGTCAAAAACCATCCGGATAATCAATATTAACAAAAAAAAAAAAGAATATGTTTACATGTTATGTTATATGGAAAAACTTCTAGTACTATAAGTGTACTGTACTCGATACTCCTAGCCAATCAGAAATACACATGTAGATTTAAATACCCTAATTTGTTATTTAATTTGGGCTCTAAATCCTACATGTGAGTTTTTGATTAGTCAGGTGTCCAGTACTCCTGGAATACTAAAAATTATCCTGTTATGTTAATATTACAACAAAAACAACAAACAACATAGTAACGAATAATTGAAACCACCAAAAACTACTCGGAAAAATCAATATTAATACAATCGACAAATGGAAAAAATAAGAAATACGAAACAAAACTACGGAAATAGAGTGTTAACACGGTAACAGAACACCAAAAAATTCACCCAAACACATGGTATCAAATTTATGGGAAAATCAAAAACAGATAAAAAAAACTTAAAAAAAAAAGAAAAAGAAAATCATTAGATTGGTTGAAGGATGGTGGCCATCGGAACTAGTGGCTATCATGCATGGTTAAAGGACGACGTTTGAATGTGGCCTGTGGCGGGTGGCGAAGTGGCGGCGGGGAGGTGGAGTGTCTTGAGTACTTAGGGTTTGGGTGGTAAATGATTAGTGTTTGGGTGTGGGTGTGATTATATAATGTCGTAATTTTTTTTTTTTTTAGAAAACAAATGCTTCATTAAACCTTAATCAACATCCAAATACAAAGAGATAAAGCGAGGAATACCATAGAACCAAAAATGGTCCAAACTAGAAGAAAACGCAAATTGTGCCAACTCATGCGCCACTCTATTGTTATCTCGTAGAATGTATTTGCAAAGAGGGCATCTCATTTGTTCCAAAAGTAGGCGAATATGACGATAGATTGGAGCCAAAATGCACGTAGAATCTAGTTCCCTAACACCATTAACCACTCGGAGCATATCAACACGGACTTCCTCCACTGCCATGTTCCTCTCGGCCAACAAATGCACGCCCACTCGACACGCTTGGGCCTCAGCCTCTTCGACTGAACATAGCTGCACCCACCTAACTGCAAAAGCCCCGACTGCTAACTGATTCTGCATCATAACACCTCCCAAGCCAACTGTATCCACCCCCATAGCTGCGTCGGTTGCCAAGCAAACCCCATTATCTACCTGACTACCCAACCGCATCACATTAGCTTGGTTCTTCCCGACTGTTCGCTCCTGTCTACCCTCGTTCCGTTCCATTTTAATTGATCTTAATAATGTTGTAAATTTTAATAAGTTATAAAATATTAAAATTAAAATCAATAATTATGGTAATATAATATTTGTTGTTTAAATAATAATAAAAAGAAATTGATAAGGGTGTTTTTGCAATAGAAGAGGATAAATGTACAATTATTTTTTGAGATAGAGGAATAATTCAAATCAATGTAAAAACAAAAAAGGGATATATCCTCTAATGTCCTCTTTAACAATTCTTAAAGTAGGAAAAAAAATTCAGGCGTTTTGGGTTTTAATTCAAACTCAAAACCTGCCAAAACCTATTTGGTTTTGAGTTTAGGTACTCAAAACGTGAAAATTTTTACTCAATTCTCAATCTGTGTTGAGTCTATTTGGCCAAGTTTAGGAAGCATGTTCGGGCCGGGTTTTTTGCTCAGTCCTACTCGAACCACCTCCAATTAAATGGGAAAAATGCCCATAGGGCTGAAAATATCCTTTCATATCCAGGCATAAATATAGAAAATTTAATTAATTAATTTTCTAAGGGAATTAATTAATTTATATTTGTTAAGAGCAAATGACCTATTTAAAAAAAAAAAAAAAGAAAAAGAAAAGGTGGGACCCATTGTAAGGTTTCTCAATCTCCTTTTCGGCGATTGGTTGAGGGTCTTTTTCTCTATTTGAGCATGAGTAAATTGCAGATACAGTCCCGAACATTTGTGTTTCATCTCGGCTAATTCCAATTCTCCTGACAAATAAATTTTCCATCAATTTTTTTTTTGAAGTTGGATAATTTTTCGATCAATTAGTTTCAATATATAATATCTGATGCGGTAATGTTTGCTGTAGCATTTATATAACAAAATTTACTCATGTGGTACCTAAAGGAGGTTCAATAAGGGATAATTATGAGAACGAAATGTATTACAGTTATTGTAAATATTTTCCATTTTTTAAAAAAAAAATTCATTATTAGAAAATGCAAGATTAGCAACAGAATTTTAGTAACAGAAACAATTATGTTACTATTAGCAACGGAATAGTAACGAAACGCGAATTGCCACGAAATTAGTAACGGAATCGTTTTGTTGCTACATTTTTGTTACTAAATAGTAAGGGAAAAAATTTGTTACTATTAGAAACAGAATACTAACATATTAGTAACGGGAAGTGTATAGCCACGAAATTAGTAACGGAATCACTTCTGTTGCTAGTTTTCGTTATCAATTTGTTACTAAATAGTAACAGAAACAATTTGTTACTATTAGTAACGGATTACCAACAATTTCGTCTCGAATATGGTTGGGGAAAATTACGAGAACATACTTTATATACATTATAGGGCAACATATTAACAAAGATATATAGTAGCCTGGTGGTTAAGACTTTACTCTCCAACTACCAAGACTAGAGTTCGAATCCTCACAAGAGCAATATGGGGAATTATTTTCAGACAAAATTCTAGTCCACGATTAGTAACGGAATTAACAACAAAAGTTTATTGTTAATTAGTAACTATTTTCTCTGTTATTAATTTAGTAACGGAAAACTAAATCTGTAGCTAAATTAGCCACCATGGAATTTAGTATCAGAACGTTTCCGTTACTAATAGTCCATTAGTCACAGATTGACCCGTTTAGTAATAGAAATTTCTGTTGCCAATCGTATATTTTTCTTGTAGTGATTTAGGTTGATATCAAGTTCTCCTCGTTTTCTATTTTCTTTTTAGTTGAAAAAATTAGTCGGCTGACTTCTATTTGTAGGAAAAAAATAATAAGAAATGCAATCCATTGAAAACAAAGATTAAATTTTTAGTTTGTATTTCAATTCTCCATTATTACACCATAAATTGTAATTGTTAGTTCCATGCCATAATCTATGATATATTTTTCTTTAATGATAAAAAGTATACCTTGAAATGTTTATACACGTAGAAAATAAATATAAGTAGAATTAAACATTAACAATTTTTTTTGAGAAAATAAAACATTAACAATTTTTATAATAGATTTATGAGATTCCCATGCACTCATATGGGACGAGAGGTGTCATAACTCCACCTCTCAGAAGTGTTAAAAAATTTCATTAACAATCATGTATACAAGTGGTACTAATATATCGTTAGCCGTTGGGTTTTACAAAGTGTCAACCGTTGACATATGTGCTAGTCTTATGAGCCGGCTATTGACATGTACTAATAAGGGCATATTTATTCACTATTTATCAGTTCACTTTATATGTAGTGCCAGCAATTGATGTCATAAATTGCTCGACGTTAAATCTCTGTTGTATGGAATTATAAAATTCACTAGTAAATGTTAATTTTAATAGTGATTGATATACTTATTTAATAATTTTTAATTGAAACCCAATTTTGTTAATGTATTCCTCGAATTATTGATTTTGTTAAGGATAAAAATGCAATAAAAATAAATAAAGAGGAGTACAAATAGATGAAAAATAGTAGCGACGTATGAGTACAGTCAACTCGAAACATTGAGGATAAGTCGCTAATTCACTAAGATGTTGAGGACCGCTCCAAAACTTTACCCTCCCCTGAGTCACAGTCAAGAGAAAAGCAGCCCACTCTCCACCAGTCGGTTTCACACCGTCACTCTCTCAGCATTTTCTCTCTCTAAAAACGCCACTTTCTTCTCAACGATTTTTCTTAGTGCTGCTTGGTCGCTCGCTCATGCCCTATACATTTTCGCCAACTGAAAAACCTCTTTAGCACACACCAAAACAACTCCATTCACGTTCTCTCTCTCTCTCTCTCTCTCTAGTGCAGAGCTTTCTCTGTCTAAACCGCCATTACTGATGCATATCGGCTAGCATTCGTGATTTGTTATGATCTTTGTTTCTGTGGTTTTTCAGAAAATGCAGAAAGCTCTTTGTTATTGCTGGTTTATCTTTTTGTGAAGTATAGGAAGGTATATATAAGGAAACAACGTGTTTGGGGCTGATATATATTTGCCACAAGTGTGTGTTTCGGGGGTGTTGTCAGAATGGAGAAGAAACAAGGGTTTTTCTCGGCGTTAAAGGAGGAGGTGGTGAGAGGGTTATCGCCGGGGAGGTCACGGGCTAAGAGTTCGAGTCGGAGCGGGTCTCCAATTACAGGTCTTCTCCGGAGGAGGAAGAGTAGTGGGAATGGTAACTATGCGGAAATGATGATAGCGAGATCGGGGAGCCTAAGGCCAGTGGGGGAGACGCTGACGCCGTTGATGGAGGGTCCGGATCCGGACGGCGGAGAAATCGGAGATTCAAAGCGGCTGGGGTCGGGACTCGGGCAGTGGGTTCGCGGGCAACTAGCCCGGAACCCCTCGGTTACCGTAGGGGCGGCGGCGGCGGCCTCCAATGGGACTGGTCACAACAAGAGGTCTGATCTGAGGCTATTGCTCGGGGTCATGGGTGCTCCCCTCGCCCCGGTGCACGTCAGCGCCACTGACCCATTGCCTCATTTGAGCATAAAAGACACTCCAATTGTACGTCCCTTTCTCTTTGTCTCTCTGAAAATAGACAGACTCATTTCAGTAGTTTAATTTTCAAGAAAAAATCTTAAAATATTTTTGTGAGGGTCTGTTTTGCTATTCTTGTGATGGTTTGTTGGTAGTTGATTGGAATTGACTTAAATTCTTTATTTGTATACAAGAATAGTAGTATTAACTTCTGGAAAACTGAAGCAATGAGGTGGAATTTTAAGTAAGTAAATTCAAGAATGATATTTGGTTTATCTATTCCTTTAATTGTATAATAACGTGATGGTTGTAGAGTAAACTTGGGTGTCGTTGTGGTATCCAAATTTTTGTTTATAGACAGTGCTAGGATCCTTGCCAGTCAGGAACATGGCTCAATTTTTTTGTATAATAATGTGGGTTCGCGATATTGTAGGAAACTTCGTCTGCCCAGTATATATTGCAACAATATACAGCAGCATCAGGAGGGCAAAAGCTACAGAATTCCATTAAGAATGCTTATGCTATGGGAAAGCTGAAGATGGTAGCGTCAGAGTTTGAAACAGCGACAAAGGTAGTGAAGAATAGGAATGTTGCTAGAGCTGCTGAGTCTGGTGGGTTTGTTCTCTGGCAGATGAATCCTGACATGTGGTATGTAGAGCTTGCGGTCGGGGGAAGCAAAGTTCACGCTGGCTGCAATGGCAAACTGGTCTGGAGGCACACACCCTGGCTTGGTGCTCATACTGCAAAGGGACCAGTTAGGCCTTTGCGCCGTGCTCTTCAGGTGAAGATGAGTTTATATCATTTATGATGCCATCTTTTATGAAACTTTTCTTTGCTGGCTTTGATCTAAAGTAGACACGGGTTATGTACTTACCAGGGTCTTGATCCAAGAACCACTGCTGGCATGTTTGCCAATGCCATTTGCATCGGGGAGAAGAAGATCAATGGGGATGACTGCTTCATTTTGAAGCTGTCAGCCGACCCACAAACATTGGCAGCCAGGAGCGAGGGACCAGCTGAGATCATAAGGCATGTCTTGTTTGGTTACTTCAGCCAGAAGACGGGGCTTCTGGTTCACATGGAGGATTCACATCTCACCCGCATCCAGTCTAATGGAGGTGATGCAGTGTACTGGGAGACAACAATCAATTCTTACTTGGATGATTATCGGCCTGTGGAAGGAATCATGATTGCCCACTCTGGTCGTTCTGTGGTAAC
>CAVNYN010205995.1:0-25128 GCA_963692815.1 Nyctanthes arbor-tristis | reverse complement strand
CCCAAAAAAAGGGCTGTCACCGTGGCAGTCAACAGATATTCCAACTTCGTCCCCCCACCTAAATATCGCTTGCACCATGAAGAATTCGTGAGAGGCAACAGGCCGTCGACCTAAGAAAAAATGGCCAGCGACCATTTACACTCTGACGGTCAAGTCAACTGCCGGCCAAGGAGGAATAACTACATAACAGAGAGGATATGGGGATTTGGCTATAGAAGAATAAATTACAGAGTAATGCTACACATCCCGGTTAGTTGACCAATTAGTTCACCGGTTTACAATTTTAACCCTAAAATATATAAAATTCAAATTATTTAAATATCTTAATTGACAGTAAAACTCAAATTATTTAAATATATTATTTTCCGGGCGATTACTAGTAGTTCCCTAATCCTTGAGCACTTAGATCCTAGGGTAAAGAGGAGCGGTGTAGAGATCATTTAGACTATAAATAGCCCCAATCTCCACATGGTATGGTAAACTTACACATTGTAATTTAGAGTAATGATAAACATTCAGATTAGTTCACCACTTCGTTTATCAAGAAAGGTAAAACTGTCAATTAAGACATTTAAATAATTTGAGTTTTATATATTTTAGGGTTAAAATTGTAAGACGGTTAACTAATTGGTAAAATAGCGGGGATGTGTAGCATTACTCTATTAATTATTTTAACGTGGCATTCGAGCAGGGAAGGGGCTAGCCATACCGACGTGGTCTGCCACATAAAATGAGGCAAAAACGATATATAATCTAGATGTGATGAAGAAATTTCTTTAATGTGTCTGAAATTGAAACGCTAACGTAGCTGTATGTACATGTAAACATAATGGCCTGATTTCTGGGTTCCTTCTAGATTCTAATGCCGGTCATTTCTTGATATATACTGCGTGTTTAATTTGGCTATATTGTATTAGAATCTTCTATTCAATCAATCTATTCATAAAAGGACTTTGCAGCCCATTAATTATGAATATTAATTATAAGGTTAGAAAACACTACCAAAATGGGCCACCTTCAGCCAGCATTTTATTTCTTTAACACATGATACAAGTATGTTTCATGTTTGTGTACGTAAGTTCATGGACCTTGTTAAAGGAAGAAAAGAGCTTATTGCTCATGTCACCATCCTTATAAGTGAATAGTGATCAAGAAGACTCTGTACGTTGATAGTTATAAAATTGAGTTAGGACATTTTTGAGATAGCTCCAACTTTTGACAGTTGCATTTTAAAGACTTCATTCATGTTGGTCCAATTTTCTCTAAGGTTCAAGGTTATCTCAAACTGACTCTTACAATTTACAAAAAAAAAAAAAAAAAAGGTCAAGAGAGCAGGAAAATGAAGCCACTTACCATCGGCATGCCAGAATTAAGAAAGTTTTGTGAAGAAAAATCAGGTGCTGATTATGTGAAGGTGATTTATGTAGATCTAGGCTCCTATTACACATCATATATATCACTTTCACATCAATTGTAATTATATAAACTACATATCTATTTTGTCACACTCTTTATGTATTGTCTTGTCCAAATAGAGTCATTCTAGAACTAATACATCACAAGAGTGCGCTTCTCAGTCCTATACAATTTTTGAAGTTTGTTTTGAACTCGATTATGTTATGTTGTTTTCTTCAAATTGAAACATAAAAAAGAAATAGAAAAAAATGGAATAAAGAAGTCCATGTTATTTTTCTTTTTCAATTATATTTCAAAGAAAAAAATTGGCTTAGTTATGCAAAAGGCACGTTAGGGGTATCCAGAGCAAAAATGAAATGTTGGAAGTCCATTTCCACAGTAATTAAACATTAGGGATTTGTTATGTAAATAAGTCAAAAAAGTTTGATCAAATTATTTTTATCCGTATAAATTTTGCGAGATTTACAAATAGCATACTATTCTCTACCACTAATTTCTATGCAACAGTGAATTTATTCTATTTTTGAAAAAAAAATAAAAAAAATAAAAGACTGATATAATTTGGAACAAATTAGCTTAAAAAAAGGGAAGAAATTGAAATTCTGGAATATTGCGGACAAAATATTCCCAACCTTAAACCATGGTCCATCATATATTTACCTCGAAAATTGTAATGCTATTTGTAGGTATGCATTTTGCAAAATCTTTTACAGAATAAGGTAATTAATTTACCATCTTACCCCTCTTAATTTTTCTCCTATCACACAATATATAAGGAATAAGATGGTAAAATCACTATATATTTTGTAAAGACATTAATAACAACATTTTCCGAAAATTTATTTAAATAATCATTGTTCTTACTTAAATTATTATTAAGGTAGAAAGTAATAAAATTAGAAACCTGTAAACCTGGATTTAGTGTAAAAACATATAGGAAACTTAGACGTCAACTAAAGCTTTTTCTTAAAGAGATAAAGACACATCACCACATCAGCTTCCTTAATGGCTAATTAATTAACGTTTAATAATCTTAAACTGTTCATAATGTGACATCATAACCTTATTATTCAAGGACACGTCGTCTTAAAACTTCAGACAATTGCTTCACCTAGATTTGGTCGGTCGGCTTAATTAATTACTGTTGATATTATCCAGCATGATTGACCTATGATTAAAGGGGGGAAATAATCTCGCGAGTAGCAATTCTGTTAGCTTCTGATTCCGATCATGTCAAGGATAAATGAATTTTTTTTTTTTTTGGGTGAATCCCACAAATGATGAATTTATTACACACATTGTTCAACTCAAAGTGACAAGATCCCCCCCTTTTTTTTTTTGGTGGATGGGGGGACGGCATCCACAAGCCCATCTCTCACCTCCTACATTTTTTTGTCAGAAAAAATTTTTGAAACTATTTTTTCTTGAAAGTTTTCAATTTTTTTTTTTAAAAGGTTTTCAAAAAATTTTAGTACATGTGAATACATGTATAATATTTTCGTCTCCCTTCTGGTTCCACTACTAAGAATTCCAAATATTTTCTTGTTTAAAGGTAAACTTATAACTCATCTTGGATAAGAATTTACTCATAACTAAATAATAATTTATTAGAAATGAAACTTTTCACCTCCAAAATAAACAAGGTATTCATTTAAAGCCAACTGTTATCAAAATAAGTCACTTTTTTAAGTTTTTCATATGTCCCCTTAATGTATTTTTTTTTTTTTTTTTGTTATCAATAAAACTCATACCTCCAACTTGAATTTTCGAGACGAGTTATTTCCAAGAGAACAAAAACTCCCGCAAGATGTTTGCCAACCCTCCCTTCAATATAATCGAGTACAAACCCGTCACTAATAGGAGAAACTTTTCCGTATTTATATGTTGAAAAACATATGAGTAATGAGCTTGTTTTAAAATCATAATCACATCACCCTCTACCTTTTCTGGCAGCTTCCCAACTATATTTACCTACCACCTTCTCTCTATCCCTCTCAAATTCTTGAAGAATTCTATTATATTTCCATTCAAAATTCAGTTAATATATCAATATGGGAGAAGTAAAGGAGCCAATATGGGTTAAACCAGAGGAAGTTCCATCTCCCAAAGAAGCAATTCTTGAGAAAAAAGCTTCAAGCCATCATGTTTCATTTCACAAGACAGTTGTTACAATTCCAGATGACAAAAACTCTCCCCCTAAGCCCCCTCCAGTTCCTCAAAGTACTTACTTCTCTCCTTTCGGTTTTTGGCTAATATACGTGCACATTTTTTTCCGCCCCTTTACTTTTGAAGCTTCTTGTTAAAATTTTTGGATTTGTGACAGAGGACGGACATCATGGGATTGAAAGGAGTGTGACAGATTCTAAAGATCAAGGTAAAGTTTATGCAGAAGTAATTATTTTATTTATACATAACAATTAGAATTGTGATTATGATGGGTTCTGTATAGCACATGAAGCTCTTGCAAGAGTGGAACAGGAGAAAAGGTTGGCTCTGATCAAGGCGTGGGAAGAAAGTGAAAAATCAAAAGCAGATAACAAGTAAAATTTTATTCATTTACATGTTCTTCTCAGTATTTTTTGTTTCCAATTTCTGTCTTGTCCGAGGAAACTTTTGTATGCCTCTGTTATATTTTGGGAGGCCTAACGTATACGTTACACAATGGAAACTGCATACCTCAGTCTGTCCAGGGCCATGAGGGTGGAGGGGAGGACTCGATCTCGAGTGAATTTTCCTTTTTTGCAATCAAAATGTTCTTTTGTTTAAAGACTAGCTTTTTGATGGCCAAAATATGCTATATTTATGAATTATATGAGTTTCTTGCTTGAAAAGGAAACACAGAGAGAGAGAGAGATGCAGAGGAAATATCATAATAAAGACCAAGTTTCAAATTTGCAAACAATGAAATCTGCTTCTTTTCTATTTTTCTATTTTTTGAAACAAATTTTCTTATTGAAATTATGTTTCAGGGCTTATAAAAAGTTGTCTGCTGTAGAAGCTTGGGAGAATACTAAGAAAGCATCTATTGAGGCTCAAATCAAGCAGATTGAGGTGAAGATTCTTGATTTTTTTGCTATTCATTGAAGTTTAAAATTTTCTATTTTTCGGCTTACATTCTGATAGCTTAAATTATAATTTAAATGGCTTGTAGTTGGAATGCATGGATAAACATTAGTTCGTAGCATTAAACTCCACAAAATATTTTAATGGAAATTATGTTTGACCAGGTTAAATAATAATATAAGAGCATCTCCAATACTATGGTCTGTCAATCTGTGTGAAAAGTGCCAATTTAAAGGAGAGAGAAAGTGAAGGAAGATGGGGGTGAGAGTAAGTGCGGAGAGAGAAAGTGAAGGGATGAGAGATGTAGTGACAAATTAAAATAACGTGTGCTACAGGTCTTCACCACTGTCCGACTTTGTCCAACATTTTGATATATTTTATGTTTTCTTTGAGTACCACAATGGACTATTTTTTGGACAGACCTGGAGCATTGGAGACGTTTTTTTGAAAGGATAGCTACAAGTGTACTTACGTGTAGGCCTCGAAGGAAACAGGGGATTTACAAGAACCTCCCCTTATTCACAAGCATTGAATCGGGTACCTGTATTCTGAGACGAGACATATAACTTGAGATATCTGTTTGTGTACTTGTTATCACAAGCCTTAGTGAACCCATCATGGTGTGTAGTGTATAAGCTGCTCACCAAAAAAAAGAGAGACTTTAAGAGTGTATACAAAATAAAATAAGCTCATATTCAAACACTTCAACTACAAGAAAACACCAAAATGAGCAACTATCCTAATAAAACACTCAATAAGTCTAAGAGTGGGAGAACCAACTAAAAGTACACTTCAAAGCCAAAGGCTATAGCCCCTGTTCCCACCAATTTGAAAATTAGAATAGGCCCTAATGTCTTGCAAAATATGAAGTGCTAGGGCAATAATCCACTATGCTTTTTGACCAAATAGGCGACAAACAAGAAAGTGCTAAAGAATAATAAGCCACAAAAGACAGTTACTACAGTTGGACGACCCTAGTGAAATGGGCATTGCTCCAACTTTGGGTTTCAACTTGTATTGTGATTTGATCTACTTCAGTTCTTGACTATGGCCTATGAATGTAAGTTTGATCATCGCCTATAAGGAGATTGTGTGGCAACATATACCCAACAATTTGGTATAATATAGGCGACAATAGCTGATGTAACTAATTAACTAAGAAAAATTCTAATTAGACAAAAAGAAATGGAAGAAAATGATAAAATGTTGTCTACTATTCAATTTTGTCTACCAAGCATGCTATAAAATGTAAAATTTGTGCCATTTTCTTGAACGTAATGTTTACTTAGTTTAATATCTATGGATGCACAGGAAGAATTTGAGAAGAAGAAGGTGGAAACCCGCGAAAAGATGAAGAACAAAATTGTTGAAATCCACAAAGAAGTTGAAGAAAAAAGGGCAATGGTTGAAGCCAAGAAAAAGGAAGATTTTCTCAAGGTTGAAGAGGCAGCAGCAAAGTTTCGTTCAACAAATACAACACCAAAGAAATTGCTTGCTTGGTTTAATTAATTAACTTATGCTTTTTTCTTATTCTGAAAATGAATTAAGACAAAAATTTACTTCATTTCAAAGTTCTGTCGTGTAATTATGCTTTTGTTCTTTTAACCCTTAAGCTTATTGTGTTTTAAAAGGTGTTAAAGGAGTGTGTGTATATATGTAAAACATTTGGAGAATACTAGGAAGCTTTTACTTGACGTGTTTGGTATGTTGGGTTGAAAGTGATCACAAATGGTATTTTTGTCTAGTATGTCTATCTCTACTTCCTCCTCTGTTTTCTTTGCGAAGTAGATATTTATCCACATGTGTTAATAAAAAGATAAGTACGTTGATGAGTTGATTTTTGAGTTTTTTTTTTAATTTTTGAAGTAGATTTTTGAGTAATTAATTATGCTAATAATCACTAAAATTTAAGTACTTGACTATTCATTATCCCATTTTTTTAATTTACATAAATGCCACTGATACCAACATTATGATCATAAGACTAAGCACCGATCTTATGACCATACAACTATGGTCATTTCTGATCATCTTATGACTAAACTACTATGATCACTTATGATCATAAAGACTAAAAATGATTATACGATAATGGCGGTTATTTAAACTTTATCCATTGAGATACGCTGGTTAAGCACCAAATAACTAATAAGCGGTTATGAAACGGTTAATTAACTACCTTTTTATTTTGTCTATAAATATATGAAGTTAAATCAGACAAGGGAGGATGAATTTCTCTCTACTCTCATTAAAGAACATAAATAGCCATCACGTCATAAAACTAACAAAATAAACGATATAGAATCAGCCACCAAAGTGGCTAGTTTTATTCTTAAAATGAAATAGAGAAGTACAACTTTGGAAGGGCTAAACCTGACCTCCAATGACCACTGATAAAACTGTTAGGGCAGTTAACCCATTATTTATATAACAAATTACTTAGTTGAGATATGTAAAATGGCTATTGGCTAATGAGCAGTATTTATTAAAAAAAGAAAAAAAAAAAAGGGAAAAGCTAATGAGCCTGCTCGCAACCTGCACGAGGATTGGCAAGTGACAAGCCATGTCTCCAACCAAAATATTCGGCGAGCCGAATAAAATGAAACATTTATTTATTACTTAAAAGGAAACATATAGCTAAAACGCGAATAAAATAAAATAAGGGACCAAGGGATTAGCCTAGTGGTTAAGGTCCTAACCCTTTACCGGGAGTTCCCGGGTTCGAGTATCCCCTCTCCCTCTCCAAAAAATCCCCTCCCCTAATTCCCCTTTGTAATAACAAAAAAAAAAAAAAGCCAATAAAATATGTCGGTATAAGTGTCTTTACCACTAAGTCACTAACATTCAACGAAAAAATAGAAAGTTTAATATCAGCCATAAATGTTACACACACACACATATTCATCAAAGAGTAATTTTAGTTTTCTCTTTAATATTATGTGACACAAAATCTCGAAGGGTAAATTTAACAAAAGGCCTCTAACCTTTGGAAAATGTCACAATTTCACCCCTAACCAATTTTTTTTCAATCTTTAGGGTCTTAGCATTTCAAAAATGTTCACAAAAGGTCGCTATAGATGGAATCCGTTCATTTTAATCGTCAAGGGAAAAGAAAATAACCCTTTTACCCCTCTCATTAAATAAGAAATTAAAAATAACAAAAAGTTTTTTTGTTATCGTGGCACCAACAGAGACCGCAAAGTATCCCATGTCCCTCACCAATGCATCTGTCAATTGCATATTATCTTTCTGAATTGCCTTAGCGTAAGCTATTAAATTGTACACCAGATGAGCGCTGATTTTTTGAGAATGCAGAATTAGTGGCCGGCCCGCCTTAGACATACTGTCGTCATTTCAGCTGTAAAGAATTGACACTGTTCTTTTCGAAATTGTTATTTTGCAAGTTCAGTTATATGTTCCACATGCAATAAATGTTATAAAATCTTTTTTTAGTACAAATTGGGAATCGTAGGGGAGGCTGGAGGGATAGGAGGGATAGGGTGACTCGAATCCAGGACATAATGTTAAGAAAGTGCCTCTACCATTAGAACAAGCCCCTTGATCATTTGGCCTTCAATTTTTTTTTTTTTTTTGTTGAAAGGAATTTGGCTTTCAATCTTAATTAGTCATTCATAATAATATTTCAAAAAGTTTCAAGCACATCCCAAAAGTGTCATATCTATTTCTCGGACTCTTAAAAATAACGAGATATTGTGATATATTAAACTTAGGGTGTTTTTGCTTACAAGCATGAAATCAACTTAGAAAGAAAATATTTTCTTTTCCAGGGAAAAATTTTCCAATCAAACAGTACCTTGTTGAAAAATATAGTGCATTTCAGTGAACATAGACCATTAGTCATCATTACATTACATGTTAACATGGTTTCGATCGGATACAATAAACTGGCTCTTAAAACTCTTATTTGTGGTACAGAGTTATATTAGCATAAATCTTAAAAAGTGAATAAAGTAAGCAATTAAAGCAAAGCAATTAATTAGCCTTAAATTTATCAATTGATTCAGCAACGAATTCATCAAGGATTTAATTAAGTTTATTCTTTAATTGTCATGTATACCGATACTCAAAATTTCAAAAACATGTCACACATTATATATATATATATATATATTATATCATCATCATCAGTCATCGCCACTTCTGAATTCTGAAAGAAACCAAAACGTTAAATTAATATCAATGGCTATCCAATCTGACAAGAACTTTCATCTTTGGCCTCATTCTGTTACTGGGCATTAACTCGATATGCGCCGAATTTGGTATGTCTTCTGTAACTCGTATAGTTTTCGCCGAATTTGCGATGAAGAAAAATAGGAAATTAGTGAGAGTAACTGCTCATATATAATGTGAAAGATGTGGCGATGTGGATATGGTGATGGCTCGAAAAGAGAGTTGTCCCTTTCCGACACCAATATTCGAAGCTGAAGGCAAACCCGATATACGATGTAGGCGTGGTGTGAGCCCGTGCAGCATCGAGAATTGCAACGAGGATTGTTGTAAACAGATTTGCTATAACGACTTCACTTTTCTTCATCCGATTGGGTTTTGTGACGACGTTCCTGGTTTTCCGACGACCATTTGTGTATGTGAATATGATTGCTTTAACGGAGAAACCAATAAACTAGTTGAGCATCATTTCTAATACTGTCCCGGCGAATGCACCTATTTAGAGTCATTCGACTGGTTCTTTGTACCTAACGCGGTTGATATCAGTGGCAGAGCCACCTACTGGCCCCACTGGAATATGGAATTTCATTCTTTTTTTAAAATATGTAATCCAATTTTTCAGAATTTAAGGTGTTAAATGTCTTTAGTTGAATTTGTTTAATTAATTTGTTGACATTCCTTACTACAAATTGAAAAGGTGAACATCTCCAAGTCTTCACGATATCTGTTAGATGAATGCCTCAATTAATGAATGTCAATAAGACTAGTTATCAATCTCAAGTCTAAAATAAATAGTAAAGGGATGGCAAAACGGCTCGGCTAGCCGAGCGGAACTGGCTCACGAGCAGCTTGTGAGCTCTTCATTTTGACAAGCCACTCGCCAAATTCGAACTCAGGCTCGCCTCTTAATGAGCCAAGCTGAGCTGACTCACCACCCGACAAGCACGAGCTGAGCAAACGGCTTTCCTAGCTTTCAACTCACGAGCCTTTTTGACAACCTAGTAACATTTAGTATCTATATATGGTTGTGACAATATGTAATTAGCCACTCATTATTTGACATTCAAAAATCTAAAACCAAAATTATATAAATTTGCCAATCTTAATAAAAGAGTTAAAAATATTAATAATCCACCTAGCGTATGTATAAGAAAATTTATTCATTATTTGACCTCTTAAAAACTAATTAATAATCCACTAACTCCCATGATACAAATATTTGGTAATTATTAGTATAAATACCTATTCTTGTAAAAGCAAATGGCTATAGAGTCCCAAATTCCTTTTTCATCCTGGTCCTTTTCTTGGTTTCAGGTAGAATCCTCGAATTCCCCGAAGACCGTCTACATTATCATGTGAATTCATGACCTGGCTAGTGGCTCGGGGGCTATGCGCATTTTACATGCCACGACATGTCAAATTTTGGCAGTCGAACAAAATTTGGCACTTCTATATATCCAGATTAGTAGTTTCACTGACTTTTATTCATAAATAGATGTTTCGTATTGCTCTGTATATGAACAATGCAGCTTGGAATATGGTTAAATTGCTTGGTGAATTCCGCAAATGAAGCTTCGGGTCTATAGGTGCACCGCAGTGTTGGGACCTTGTGGCACAATTTATAACGCCGACTCCTTTGCAACACAATGTGCAATTACTTAAATCCACTCGGATGTTGTGCGTTTGTATTTATGTATCCAAAAAATCATTGTATATGTTTTTACGACTGCTATAAATGCTAGACGCCCCCCCACCTCAACCAAAAAAAAAAAAAAAGTCGCGACAACTCCCATTATCACAATCAGTGTTAGCAAACAAATTTTTTACCGAGATAAGAGAGAATGAATACAATTGAGTGGCGAAAAGTTTTGTAGTACTAGCGAATCCCACTAGATAAATGCATATGATTGATTTGACTAAATCATGTAAGCAAATTAATTATTAAAAAGAAGCAATATAATTAGCCATAACTTGGCTAATTTTAGCAATTAATATAAACTATAATTTAACTTTGTTCTTTAATAATAAAAAATATGGGTAAATTTCCAAACATTTGCAAAAAGTACCAATTTCATCTCTAACATTTTTTTACTCATGTAGGTCCCTAACCTTTTAAAAATATACACAAAACCGTACATACTATTTTTGTTAATTTTCATTGTTTACTTTTTCTATAAAGACAATTTTATCATTTATTTAAATTAAAAAAATTTTAAAAATTTATTTTGATCTCTCTGTTACTTTCTCTTTCACACACTTATACATATTTATCTGTATATCATTTTCCCTTCCACTCACTTAACACAAGCCATACATATCATTTTCCCTTCCACTCACTTAACACAAGCCATACATACACATTGATACATATATTATCGTTTTTTTACTTTTTTTTTTTTGGTTGAGTGGGGAAAGATAAGGCATCCACTTAATGCTTTTAACAATAATAAAAAGCGGATTTACCTCTAATTTTTAGGTATACATAAATGAAAAAATTTGGAATAAGAGAAGTTGTAGCGGAATTAAAGGAAAGAAATCCTCATTTTTTACAAATAATTCAAACCTTCAATTTTTCTCGCAAGAAAAATTTATATATTTTTATTCGTTCTAATTTTTATCACTTGAATAATATCAATCACATATTAAATATCAATGCTTATTTAGATTTAAATTTTAGAGAGATCATTGCCTAAAGTGACTATTGTATTAATGGTGGTGGTGGTGGTGGTGATGGTGTTAGGCAAGTGAATGTCAAAAATATTGACCAATGTGTATGTAGCTTGTGTTAAGTGGGTTGATAGGAAAACAACGTACAGATGAATATGTATAAGTGTGTGAAAGTGATAGAGAGATCAAAATAAATTTTTAAATTTTGTGTTTTCTTATTTTTTAATTTAAATAAAGGGTAAAATTGTCTTTATAGAAAAAGCGATTAATGAAAATTGACAAAAATAGTATGTAGGGATCTTATGTGTATATTTTTGAAAGGTTGGGGACCTATATGCTTGAAAAAATGTTATGGATAAAATTGTTACTTTTTACAAAGGTTGGGGACCTTTTATGAAATTTACCCTAATAATATTCATACAGAAAATATTGAAAATTTTCTTGAGACCATAATGCCTATCACTCACCACAAAAACATTCTACTTCTAGCACTCTAAAAATAACGAAAACTTAATACTCTTAGTTAATGAAAAATTCACAAGTGTATTGAAGAGTCCCAAATTAACAAAAATTCACTCTTTGAATCTACATATTAGTTCTTGATTTGGCCACGGTGAATAGAGTAGGTATTCACGGAATACGAAAAAATTGTTGCTCCCACTACACACGCAAAAAAATCATCTTTTTGGCCCCATTTAAATGAGGTATCACATCTCGAATTTCACATATTGAAAAATACTACCAGAATAATGATACATCTTGTTAGTTCATCAGTTGACAATTTTGTCCTAATAAAATTAAACCTCAAAACAAAATGCCTTAATTGAAGCTTTTGCCCTCAAATTTCTCTCTATAAAATACCTTAATTTTTATCAATTAGTGAAATAACGAGGAGATAGGGATGACAATTTGACCTCCTGACCTACAAACCCGTGGGGATCCGTCCCTAATAAGATCGCCTCACCTTGTTGGCTCTAGGGCGAGTTTGGGTCGACTCGGCCCATGTACCCATCAACCCTTCTTCTTCTTCTTTTTTTTTTTTAAATAATTTGAAATACTAAAATTTAGGTATTTTGTAGTTCGAACAAGTGACACAGTGATTAGGTACTCACGTTATAGACGAGAGGTCTTAAGTTCGAACTATACCTAATGCCCCTTGTATTAAAAAAAATTAAATAAATAAAATAAATAAATAAAAAATTGAGGCATTTTAAGTTGGAACTTGTGCATCTAATAAAACAAGTTCTTAATTCACCACTTCAACTAATCAATCAATACTTGTTTAACATTTTTTGGTTGATATGTATTAATTATTAGTATAAAATTCTAAGTTTTGCATTCTAACCCTAATGTAAATAAATAATTAATCGTCATAATTGTTATCTCTCATAAATGTTCTACATCTGGCATGTGATTTTAAATTTATGTTATTTCACCAAACTTTAAAATTCTAGATAAATCTATAAAGGTCCTTTTTTTTTTTTTTTTTTAAATTTTGGGATCATCAATTGATGATGTGTTGTGCATAATATAAAATTCATTAGAAACAGGAAAAAAAATCATAGATCCTTTCGTGGGTTATGGTGACACTAGCCCCTACTCCACAGCCAAACCGTCCTCCCCCACCAATTCGTGGGTCTGGCGGGGTTTGGGGAAACATCAAGATTAATCTTTGGCTTCATAATGAAGACAATTTTGAAAATGTAGAAGCTTGCGGTACTATTTCTAATTTCCCACTATTTGTATTTTCTCTAGGTCTTAATAAATATTCCCTCAGTTCTAAAAAGATAATTCATTATTCCATTTTCATTTGTCTCAAAAAGATAATTCACTAATTACCATATTGAGCATGTATTTAATTTTTTTATTTCTATATGTGGTCCCAATTAATTATTGTTATTGAACTACGTAAGCATTGAAAGTATTTTAAATAATTAATTAATGAGATATAAGTGTATATGTGGAAAAACAAGGTAAAATTTAATGTTTTAACTATATTAACTATTGGTTTCTTATTTTATGTGAAAATAACTACCAGACTATTTTTATGGGATAGAGATAGACATTTCACAATGAAAGAATGTCAATTAGACTCTACGAGTCTGTAGTATAAATAAATAGCATTACTCTATCAATATAATTATGATGAAATTGTGATTAGCCATTCATTGTTTGACATACAAAATCTAAAACCAAGATTATTTAAATTTATTTGTCAATCTTAATGACAGAAAGAGGATATTGACAATCCAAAAAGTTTATATATATGTACGTAGATATATTATATCCTCATTGTATTTGACCTCTTAGGCACTAATAATCCACTAATTTCCATGATACATACATATATATATGGTGGTTACTAGTATATATAAATACCTGTTCTTCTAAACTAAAATTATCGAGTTCGACTAGATTTGCCGTTGCATTCAAAGGCCAATGGCTAGAGCCTCAATTTCCTTAATTTGCATCCTCGTCCTTTCTTTGTTTTCAGGTAGAATTGCCGAGTTCCCCTTTAAATCATCTACATTATCAAGCATATATTCACGACTTGGCGTGTGCCCTATGTATATTTTACGTGCAGCTACCCATAAATTTTGACACTTCTCTTTCTCAATTAGTAGTTCCAGTTTCATTCATAAATATAGATTTTGGCATCAACTAACGTAACGCATATAATATTTTTCAGCTTGGAATATGGTGAAAGTGATGGGTGAAGTTGAGCCACCACTAATTCCACCAAAGATGAGGCAGGTCTATAGGTGCACCGCAGCGTTGGGACCTTGCGGCTCACTTTATAATCCTGAGTCCTGTAAAAGACAGTGTAACACTTGGTTCAATGACATGCATCCACAGGGATTTTGTGCGTCAGTATTTATGTATCCAAAAAATCTTTGTATATGTTTTTATGATTGCTTGCCATAGGCAAAATGGGATTCCTAGTTATAAATCAAAGTTGAAATGATTTATTCAAATCTAACGGTTTTTTTGCCTCACTTGTTACGCATATATCGATCTTCAATCATTCAACAATAAGATAATAATACATTGTGACTCACTAATACACAAATAGGGTCGAATTGATAGATGCAAAGCTTTTTATATTGTTAGAGTTTGATGATCCGAATTTTGTTTTAAAAATTTGAAGAAGCAAAAGAAGCTGAAGAAAAATTGAGGTTAATGAGTATTTTCATCTCTTAGAGAAAGGTGCTTCATTTAGTCGTTGAGCTCTCAATGGTTCTCCAATCAATAAGTATTTTCATCTATGGCCTCAATTTGTTATTAGTCATCAAGTAGATATTTGTCGAATTTGTTATGTTTTTTGTAGCTTATCTCTAGGAGTGTATACATCAAGTCATCAAGGAGGAAAATTATACTAGTAAGTTAACAAATGCAAATGCAGGTGGGGAATGTACGGGGGGAAAGAAAGAAGAAAATTAGACATGACTAAAAGAAGAAAATCTATTTGAGCGATAAATGTCCACTAAATCTTAGTGCATCACATTTAAATTGCACTAAAGGGTCTTTGTCTTCACCTTTATTAATACTTTATATAGTGGGTTAACATAATAATAATAATAATAATAATAATAATAATAATAATAATAATAATCCAACCTAGCAAGTCCTGTATATGCACATATATTCTGTACTTTATTTTTCTTTTGGTATGTTTTTCGTAACTATTAATCGATTACTCTACACACATGTGGTATGTGTGGATGCATGTCATGTGTATTTAATGGTGCATCCACACACGCCATACGAAATAAGAAGTTTTGCAAGTTTTTAAAAGTTTTCCATAAAATGAAATAAACGTCGAGAATGTTTTTCTATTATTCCAGTAATAATTGTTATTTGGTATTCATGTGGATCAACGCATAATTAAACGTCATTGTGGTTCGAATTTTAGTACAGTTAATAGATACTTTTATTTCAAGTAAGAGATCTTGAGTTCGAACCACACCAGTCACTCCTCTAATTTCCCTCCCCTCCCCTATGTCCCCTTTGTATCGAAAAATAAATAAATAAACGTCATTACAATTCGGATATTCACTGGACCAACAAATTATTTTAAATATTCATTCTTTTCATGTTTCGGCTATGTCATATTCCTTGTGTAATATTGTTCTATATGACTAATAATGCAGCATGGAATATGGCAAAGAAGAATTTGATCCAGAGGTGCATCACGGCGTTGGGACCTTGTGGCTCTCGTAATTATAACGTTGAGAATTGTTCAACAAAGTACAAAAAATTACTTCAGCTGCGAGAATCTAATAATCAGATATTGTACGACCCGATATATGTATCTATGGTATCTTTGTCTATGTTTTCACAATTGCTATTGATTGAAATGTTAAATGTGACAAGAGAAGGGGAAAAAAGATATGGCAGTAGTAGTATTTTCTTTGATGAATCTCCACTAAATAATTCCAAATAATGCTATTGGATAAGTGTAATTAAATAAAATGTGGAGACATGTGATGGTTTTAATTTGACTTATCATTTAATGAGATAATAATGATCATCACCGGTGATAAATAACACTATTCTTTAATTAAAATAGAAATTGTTTTGTGAACATGTGCGCGCACACAAATAGATATTATGCAAAAATTTTAGGGAACATGAAATTGTTATATGAATAAGTGACATTAGTGTGGCACGATTTTATTGGATAATGAAAAAGTATTCATATAATCATCATCCTATGAAATTGTGTCATATAAGTATGTCATTTATTTATGTCGTTTTTCCATATCTCCATATAATTACCTCATATATATATATATATATTGAAATATTGAAAATACCTTTTTTTAAAGAAAAAATACCTTTGTTGTTATTACTATATAGGCCAACTTATTATTAATTAATATACCATCGTGCGGTGGATGCCGGCCGATTGAAGTGTACGAAGAAAAGGAGAACAGGGGAAGTTGAAATGGAAGAGAAGATGAAGGAAGAGGGTGAGGACGGATGCACAATCATGTGTAGTTTTTTTGGGCCAGTGGGGGAGATTAGAAACGCCTCCCTTTGATGGGCAATTAATTAAATAAACTAAGCAAGCCCCATATACACGTATTTTATGCATTCCTCTGAAGGAAACCAAAGGTAAATCAATGGCTATCCAATCTAGAAGTCTTCTCATCTTTGGCCTCATTTTGCCTTCAGGTTTCAAGTCAATGTGCCCAATTTTGTATGTTTTCATAACTCATATATAGAGTACTCTACATATAAACGAGAAAAACTACAAAAGTAGATACGGATAATTAATGCAGATGGCAATGTTTGGACATGTGATGGCTCGAAAAGAGAATATATATATATATGCACACACACATGTATATCTATTGTTAAAAATCTTAGCCAAGATTGTAGAAATCTTTCAACTAAACAAAAATTTTAGTGATACCAAAATTCATCAAGTTCTAGACCATATATACTTTTATCTCCAACAGTGTAGTTTCACTAGCATGTGTAACATTGTTCTGTTTGACCGATGATGCGCGCAGCTTGGAATATGGTAAAAGTGATCGGGGAAGCTAAGCAACCACTAATTCCACTGAATTTTACATTTCCAACCCTCTTAGTTCCACTTATCTTAATCTGCATATTTCTTAATGTTATATTTATTGTGTCATTAATTGAAATTTTCTAAGGAGATAGATCAAGCTCCAAAAATAGAGCCTGATTGCTCACGTGGTACAAATCTAACAAAAGTAGCCCCAAATTTGTGTCACCTGAGTGATCAAGCTCCAACCTATCTTCTTAGAAAGATTGGTAATCAATTACGGTCAAATAATTTAATCGTCTACCAAAATTTATTGCTCGTTGTTGCAAGCAAAACTGTTACTAACACGAATTGTGAGTCGTGGATCACTCAAATCTACTTTGGCCCATTTGGGTGTCTTGGCCCAAATTGAATGGTTCCGTTTGGCTTACCCTTGGCCTTGCTCTTGATTAAAGACAATGTTGTCTTTGGTTTTTCTTTGGGACTTTAGCTAGAACAAGAAACAAAGAGAGAGGCAGTGAGTTGAGTGTGGCTTTTCCGGCAAAAATCATTGCAACTCCGGTGAGCTTCTGGTTGCCATTGCTAAGGAGACGGTGCCATGATTCCGGTGGACATAGTGGTCTTAAATCTGAGCTCAACACACCAAATACAAAGAGGAGTGTTTGGAGCTAGAGAGAGTTATTTCTACACTTGGAGATTAGTTTGTGCCTTTGTTCTTGCAAAATATCTTGTAATAGGTATTGTAATCTCAACAAATGGTATCAGAGCTTTAGCAGGAGGGGTCAAAATGGTGGAAAAAACTCGAAATTTGACCTGAAAATCACAAAAACAGCATCAGCATTATTGAAATTTTTCTAAAATTGCGACCTTCAAAGGCCAATTCCGGCCAAACCAGACGTCAGTTGGAGAAACTGAGACCAGAGCCAGACTCACTGCGACGAGGCACATCCATTGGTGGAGCACGTTTCTTCGGCAGACTTCCAGTGACTCGCTGGCACGTGGAGATGTTTTCAGGCGACGACGTCAACAGATAGATTGTTCCTGACATCGAGAGGGACCCTTCTGGTGTTTGTGATGTATTTTTCTAGCAAGCGGGTAAGGCGGTCGAGCTCCGATAGTGAGTTCAAAGTGGTTTTCCGGCGAGCTTTTTCATTATGACTGGTGGTGTACCGTTGCAGAACATTTATTCTCTGGATTCCTTTATTTTCAAGTACCGAAGACCACAAAACATCGTTGTTCAATGGTGTTGGTGATATCACACTAAACTATACCTTTAGAAGCATGTTTTAGGTTGTTAATTACCTTTGATACTTGGATTATATGTGATAGTTTAGATTATGTAATTATCTGAATATTTTGCTCTCTTATTTGCTATAACATTGTGATTTGATTGCTTGATTGAATTTCTTAGGGAGGTAGTCTTGATTGGTACATTGTGTATTACTTGTCTTTGATACCGGAAAATTGGTATTGGTGAATATTGTCATGTGCTTGAATGTTTTGTGATTTGCATCATATTGAAAAGTGATTTCGGTGTTAGATTGGTTTAGGTTGCATTTGTATGTGAGTGACTATTGTTGGATCGGTATCTCCTTTTAAGTCACTTGTCATGGGGTCAAGAGTGGAACTGTCACCATTTGATAGTAAGGGAGATTACTCGATTTGGAAGCAAAAAATGAAAGCATTTTAATTCAACAAAGAGTTGCTAAAGTTACTTGATGATCCTAACATATATCTCGATGCATTACAAGCTAAGCCTGATGAAATTACTTATATGAATGAAATTGCACATAGTTCTATCATTCTACATTTGTCTGATGATATTGTGAGACAAGTTGATGAACATAAGACTACTAAGGAATTGTGGGAAGCTTTTGATAAGATGTTTTTGACAAAAACGTTGCTAAACATGATTTTCTTGCTTGAAAAGCTTTTTAGTCTTAAAATGGACATGGGAAAGGACATTGTAACATTCCATGAAAATTTCAAAAGTTCTATTTTGACTAAATTCTCGAATAATACTCAACTATAAGAAATTGGTGAGTAAATTTTGTAATCGGATATTTAGTTATGATATTTTATAAGAATTTGAGAACATTGTAGTTTGCTTTGGCAAGGATAAGAACGATTGTTTGGATTGATATCGATTATATTCATCGGTTAGTAGTATTGTCAAAAGAATAACAAAATCTAATCAGATAACGAATTTAGGGCCAAAGCGTGTTTAAACCAAAAATGCGGCATTTAAATGAGTATAGTCGGAAATACAAGGACTCAATTATATAGCACATTAAGTGAAGGGTGTCTTAGGCAATAAGAAGCAAAAAATCTTAGGACGTTTGGACCTTTTGGAAATTTCCCACATGAAACAAATGTAAGACCAATTGGCACTTTGATTTGTGAGATAAATTATCAAGCTTCCAATTGGACTTAATATCATTGGCCACACATAAATTATCTAGGGACATTTGGAGTTGTTTTCATAGGTGGAATCCAAATAATTTTAGAAAATAGATAAGAAAATTCGTCCATAAGTAAAGCAAGCCTTAGAACACCACCAAAAAGACTCCCAAACCACTCTCTTTACCGCCCAAACAAAGTCTCCTTCATATACATATAGAAGCCCTACTTAAGAAGGCTATTTGGCTTAAGGAATACTAGAATTTGAAAGTATTATTCCACTCAAAATATCCAAAAGGCTTTCAAGAACCAAGTTCAAATGTGAGCAACCAATACTTGGGTTCTATGGGCATGCATATGTTTTAAAAAGTATGAGCAATTGTTTTGTGTCATATCATGATAATAAATGGATTTGTTTTCTTGCATATGAATCACTAGCATTGCCCTACCCGTTTTGTATGGAATTACCTTGAATTGTTCGCACACTATGACCTATCCAATGGTATTGGGATATGGAAGACTAGTGTGGTGTTGGATTTGAATTGATAATGTTATTTGATTGAAACTTCGGTAAGGGTCAACCGGGATTAATTGTGGATTCACTTACCATTGTATTACTATGACCAATTTGGCATTTGAAAGGCATTAATACGTGCTAAGAGTAGTAGGTAATTCTAGTGTTTGGGCTCTATATTGCATTCAAAAGAAATTTATGCATATTTATGTTTCATGAAATTGTAAGGTGAATGACTTCTTTTTGGCCTTATGACAACCTAATCATTGTGTTATTCACGGGGTATTTTGTACTAATTTATGTCTTTTATCTCTTTTGTAGATAATCAACCGTAGAATCTATGAAAAACAAGCCAAGGATTGGAGGCTTTCCCGGGACTCAAGCAAAATTATGCGTGTAATAGAGACGGACATTTGGGCATACTACGAAGATGCACCGGAGTTCCTAATGTACATAGGAACTTCATATGAATATAACATATATTGTGCCTACATCCTCACCCACCTATATTATGATAAAATTTGGAAAGACAAACTCATTTTTCTTACCTAATATAATAGTCTAGTAAGTAAAGATGATAGAATAAATATACGGATATATATGAAATTAAGGTAAAGATATATCATGTAATGTAATGATACAAGGGAAACTTTTGCTTAGATCGGGGGACTCATTTTACATATAGAGGCTCCCCAATCCTTTGTTCAGCTAGTAATCGATAAAATAGTTTTTATGTAATGGATTGTGTATATTTACTTTCATGTTCACTCTTGACGAGCCTACTTTTTTATATACTTTAGACAAGCAAAACCATTCATGAAGTATACAATCAAAATTGATTTAAGTAGTTCTCACCAAACAATAATTTAGTAAGCCATTCTTATGCTAAAAGAAATATCAAAACGAGTTTCATGAAATTTAAGCATTTATTGAAATTGCTAGTCTCGTCCCTTACTAGTATCTTAACTAGTTAAAGAGCTTCCGCCACCGTAACAAGAAACCAGTTAACAATATAGGGAGAAATAACGGGGGCATGACACACATTGAGTCCAATCTCGCTGAGTTTAGCAAGATTGTTAAGAGTTTGGCCCACAATGAAAAGAAATTTGATGATGAAGATTTGGCTATCATTCGTTTGAACTCTCTTTCTGATTCATATCGTGATATTAAGAATAGCGTCAAGTATGGTAGGGATAAGTTGACTCAGGCTATCGTGATAGATGCCTTGAAGTCTAGAGAGTTGGAAGTCAAGCAAAAGTCAATAAGCATGAGAGATGAGAGCTTGTTTAGTAGTACTCAAGGGGAGGAATGAAACTAGAGAGAATCATGCTAGCTCTAGTCGTGAGAGAGTAGATGACAGTCAAATGGTAGGTCTAAGTCTCGGGATAAGAGTGGTAAAAGGTGCTATTATTGGAATGCAGTGGGGCATTTTAAGAGAGACTGTCCAGACCTCATAGGGAAGCAGAAAGCACAGCAGGGTCATGATCAATCTTTAGTTGCTGTTGTTGATTCCTTTCATGACTTGGATATCAATACAGTTATTGATGTTGCTACTGCTAGTGACCAGGAGAGTCTGCAAGCTATGAATGTGTATAGTATTGACTTTGTCAAGGAGTGGATCCTAGATACAAGTTTCACTGCTCATATGTGTCCACATAGATCTTGGTTCTATAATTACAGAGAAGTTGATCCTAAGAAAGCCTATCTGGGAAATGACACGTCACATCTTATGGAAGGTATGAGATATTGCTATTAGGATGCATGATGGTATTGTCAGACCTCTATTGGGTGTCAGGTTTGTTCCCGAATGGCTAGAAATCTCATTTCTTTGAGTGTTCTGGATGATCAAGGTTATAAATTTATGTCTTACTGTGGTACTGTTAAGATTGCAAAGGGATCTTTAGAAGTTATAAAAGGGTCGAAGAAGAACGTGTTGTATGTCTTTCAAGGTGAAGCCTTAGAAAGTAAAGAGTCAGCTCTATCTTCGGTTATTGAGGATAGGTCACATCTTTGGCATAGAAGGATGTGACACATTAAGAATAGATGGCTAGAATGTCTTAGTGACCAGAAGTTGCTGGAGAAGGATAGTGTTATACCTTTGAGCTTTTGTGATATGTATGTTCCAAAAAAGTGATATGAAGTTGGCTTTCGAATTGGTGAGCACTACGCTAAGCACTATCTTGATTACATTCACGCAGACTTGTGGGGACTACCAAGAAAGTTACATGAAGTTAGCTTTCCGATTGGTGAGCACTAAGCTAAGCACCATCTTGATTACATTCACGTAGACTTGTGGGGACTAGAAAAACATCCCATATTTAAGGGAAACATATTTTTTCTGACCATTGTCGATGACTACTCGAGGAAGATTTGGTATCTCTTTAAATCCAAATAAGAAACTTTCACCAAATTCAAGTCCTGCTTGCCTTGGTTGAGAACTAAATGGGTAGAAGTGTGAAAACTCTTGTGACTGACAATGGGCTAGAATTTTGCAACTTTGAATTTGACAAGTTCTGTAAAGGCAAGGGTATTATGAGACATAGGATTGTGAGAAATACCTCGGAACAAAATGGGGTGGCTAAAAGAATGAATAGGACCTTAAATTGGATAAGGTCAAATGCTTGTTAATCACTTCAGGATTGTCTAAAGGCTTTTGGGGTGAAGCCTTGTATACTGCTGTCTATTTGATAAATAGGTCTCCTTTCAGTGCTGTGAACTTCAAAACTCTAGAAGAATTGTGGACTGGTAAGCCTCCAGATTTGTGACATCTTAGAGTGTTTGGTTTGCAGCTTTTGCACACCAAATTGAGGGAAAGTTGGACCCTAAGGCTACAAAGTGTGTCATATTGGGCTATCCCGAGGGAGTGAAGGGTTACAGATTGTGGGTTCTATGTGAAAGAGGCATTAAGCTTATATGTAGCAGAGATGTGAAGTTCAATAAACTTGAGATATCTTGTCTCAAGACCCGATAGAAAGAGATTGTGGATGAGGTGTCATCTTCTGAAAAGAAGACTGAGTTTGAGGTAAAGCAATTAGACATTAATTCATAGGGTAGAAAAACCCAGCCTCAAGCTAACTATGATCATGAAGTAGTTGATAAACAAGCTGAACTCGAGCCTGAATTAGAAATTCTTGAAACAGTTGTCCCTGATGAAGAAATATCTACAGGTATAAATTTGGTGAATTATCAATTGGTGTGGGGCAAGGAAAGAAGACAAATGAAGCCAAATCCGAAATATATCTCTATGAATTTGATGGACTTTATCTCAGTTTCAGGTGAAGTCATTGAGTCTATTGAACCTATATCGTTTGAAGATGCTATCAACTGTAAGGACTCTGAAAAGTGGAAGCATGCTTTGAAGTAGAAAATCAAGTCTCTGAACGAAAAGGAGACTTGGAAGTTGGTTGGGAAACAAAGGAATCAGAATGTAGTCCAATGCAAGTGGATCTACAAGATGAAAGAAAAAGTTGAACATAATGACCCCGTGAGATACAAAGCTAGGTTGGTGGCTAAGGAATTTGCTCAGAGAGAGGAGATTGACTATGGTGATGTGTTCTTCCCAGTGGTTAAGTGTGAGACTATTAGTCTTAGCCTCACTTGTTGAGCTCAATTTGGAGTTGGAGTTGGAGTCTTAATAACCACTATACATGTTCTTACTTATGTGATTAATTTCCTAGGTATGTTCATAGCTAGTTTTGGTAAGTTTCATTGGTGTGTTCTTGTATGGCTTTTGCGATACCTAGTTGGGATGATTATGCGGGGTTAGTGTTTTGAAAGAGAAGTGATAAGCATGCGTTTAGGGGTTATGTAGATTCAGTTTTTGCATGTGATAAAGATCAAAAGAAATCTACTAATTCTTACTTCCTTTGTTTGAGTGATAATTGTATCATGTATGAAATACACTTGCAACCGATTGTTAAATTCTCCAGCATTGGAACTGATGATAATCCTGCAAGTGTTGGAGTAAAAGTACTTGTAGTTTGTAAGTATACCAAGTGTATCAATTCTTGGAATTGATAATGGTTAATTGTTTTGTAGGTACTTGGCTTGAGAGAGCGATGATAATTTATTAAGACCACACTCACACCTTTTGGATAGCACATAGGGAATCCTGCAATAGATTGAAGTGATCTAAGGTGAAGATTTGTGAGTAGTGGATCACTCAAATCCACTTTGGCCCATTTGGGTGTCTTGGCCCAAATTGAATGTTATCGTTGGCCTTGCTCTTGATTAAAGACAATGTTGTCTTTGGTTTTTCTTTAGGACTTTGGCTAGAACAAGAAACAAAGAGAGAGGCAGTGAGTTGAGTGTGGCTTTTCCAGTGAAAATCCTTGCAACTCTAGTGAGCTTCCGGTTGCCATTTCCAAGGAGACGGTGGCATGATCCGGTGCATATAGTGTGGTCTTAAATCTGGGCTCAACACAACAAATACAAATAGGAGTGTTTGGAGCTAGGGAGAGTTATTTCTACACTTGGAGATTAGTTTGTGCTTTTGTTCTTGCAAAATATATTGTAATGGGCATTGTAATCTCAACACGATGTATGTGGTTGCAATTAATGATGCAATATACAGCTGGAAAAAATGGTAGCATAGAGTCGAAGAGGCTGAGCCACTACTATTTCCGCCAACGTTGAGCAAAGGGTTGTTCATTTAGTTGAGCTCTTGCGTGTTCAACGAGTACTATATATTACTTTCCCTCGGTCCCATAAAAAATAGTCTTAATGATTTTTTGTTAATATAAATGCATGCATTGATATTAATAAATAAGAACTAATAAAGTTGAATAATAATTAAATGAAGGGGCATATTAGGAAAAATGTTCATAAATTTTATTTTTTCAAGAACATTAATTGGATTTTCTTAGATTATGTGAAAATAATATAGGACTATTTTTATGGGAGCAAGGGAGTAATAAAAAAACATTGAGACTATAGAAATTAGTTATAATATGTACCAATAATAATGTTGAGATTTTATGTGGAATTAAATTTGATTTGACCATATTAAAGCAGAAAAATAAATTTAATTCTTATAATCTTATTTATTTATTTACGTGATTACTAATGTATAATATTGTAATCCAAATACGTCACGTCCTAACAAGAGCATGTACGTGTTTTGACTAGATGGAAAAATCAATAAGATATATCTTTTCATCTTTGTTATCATTCAAAAACTTTCCCATGTCCAACGGACGTGATAATCATTAACTAATACATCCCTCATGGTCAAATTGATACTAATTATTAACATTATCTTGGAAAATTCAAAGTCAGTTTTCTTCTTTAACAGGAAATGACAAAAGAATCATCCCAAACAATTGAGAGATCGGAAGAGCGTCGTTAGGGAAAGAGTGTAGGC
>CAVNYN010205993.1:0-10882 GCA_963692815.1 Nyctanthes arbor-tristis | reverse complement strand
TTGTATGAAAATGGCTCAAATGAAAAAGAATTTTCTAGAAAATTCTTTTTCATTTGAGCCATTTTCATACAAGTGCACATAGAGGAGGAGAGAGAGAACCGAGACAAAGAAGAGAGACTGAGAGGGAGTGAATTCGGGAGACAAGAGCTGAATGAAATGTTGAGTATGTTGCCAAAAATAATCTAAAGTTGAAAAGGAAAAGGAAAAAAGAAGAGTTCTTGGAGGAAAATGAATCCAAATCCTACAAGAAATTGTCTTGTCTTTCAAGTAAACAAAGCCTATAAATAGAGGTGTTTTCTTTTTCTTTTATGTACATGAGTGACTTGAGTATTTGAGAGAAAAATTGGCGAGCTTAGCATCTTGTGAGTTTTTCTTGTAACTCTTTGAGGTTTGTTCAAAGAGTAGAAAATTAGGTGCTGTAAAGTTTGGGTATTTTTCTTGTAATATTTGGGGGTTGTGAGTTGGTGGGTGAAATTCTATATGGTTGTAGTGACTTAAATCATATAGTGAAAATCTTTAATAGTATGTACATTTGTCTTCGTTCTTTTATTTTTCCTTGTCTCATTAAATTCCTTAAACAACAGTCCTGCAGGCGTAATCGGGAAATTTACCTTAATTCCCAACATGAAATAAGAGTAAAATTTTTGGAAAATTGGATAAATTGATGAAGCATGACAAGGAACTCTCATCCTAAGTACGTATTTCTAACTTTCAAGCTTTGATTTCATATAGATTTTAAGGTTTAGTTGATTAAGGAATTTTATAGAATTGAGTAGTTTTTGATGATTTACTTTTCTATATAATTAAATGGTGTGAAATTAAGTTGAAAACCTTGAAACAAAAACAAAGAAAGCAAAAAGAAAGGAAAGGAAATGGATGCAGGGGCAGCCGAATTATGTGCCAAAAAAATGCAAAAGCATGCAAAAGAAATCAGAAGGCAGAACTAAATTCCTCCGGCAAAAAAAAAAGTTAAAATAAAATAAAATAAAATAAAATAAAAGTTTGAAAAATCTTTGGGAGAATGAGAGTATAAGAATCAAAAACAAGTGTTTCTTACCTTTAAGCTTTGTTTGTGTAAGTTAAGGTGGAAATTATGTTTAAAGTTTATGGAAATTATTATGAATATACAATACTAGGTTGTAATTTTGCTTAAAATAGTAAGTGTTATTGTGGTGTTTTTAGTGATAATTGAGGATCAATTGGCATAGGATAATATGATTATTTGTAACAATATAGTAAATCTAGAATAGATGCAAGAAATGAACAAATTTATATTAAATAGGAAAGGTGGAAATTTTGTTGAAGGGCTAAGAATTAGTGTTCCTTTTAGTGGGTATTGGAGACTTTAATATATGATATTATGACAAATTGTAATATGAAGTAAAGTCTAAAACAGTTATATAAAGGGAAGCATAAGAGGTTAACATGGAATTCTAGAGAGCCAAGCATGTATGTATGAACTTAATAAAATGACTTAAAAGGTTGGAATTATTATGTACATAGTTTCTGCCCCTCGACTTTGGAGGGTCATAAATGATAGTATATGTTGAATTTTAACACGATACAAGTTGGAAAATGATCTTCTATGAGTTTTGGAGAACGGCAAGAGTTGATATCACATGTTTTGTGAAAGTAGGCATTGTATACTCGAGAACAAATTTTCGGGGAGGTTAAGAAATATTTAGGTATTCCTAACGTAGTTTTCTTGAGCTTAATTTCACATATAATGAACTTATATGAGTTCCTTACATTTTAAGAGAATTTTATGAAAATACGACACCGTTCTTGATTATAAAATGACTTTAAATGTGCATTACCCAACTATGAAAACTTAAAAAATTCTTGTGTGAAGAATTTAAATGAAAGGGGCTTTGAAATGGAATCCATTGTAATAGTTAGTTAAAAGAAGCTTTTGAAGTCTTTAATAGAAAATGTGACATTAAGAGAGGATATAAGTTGTGGTTAGCAATATGCTTAAGCAAAGATCTAGAAAAATACCTACTCGAATCTTATTTCTTTGGATGAAAAGAAACAAGTGAAAAAGCGGAAAATGAAAAAATATTTGAAGATACGTAAAAGTGTGAGTACTTAAAATAGAAGAAGTTCATTAGAAAGGAATTGAATGTTAAATAGAATTTTTATATAATGTTACAGGAAATGTTAAGGGCTAAAAGGAAGTGAAAAACAAAAGGATACTACTTAGCCGGTGAGTGGAGTCTGTTCTCTATTTTTCTTTCTAAATGAAATATGATATGCTTTGATTTCATAGAAACTTGTAATGTTTTATAACGAATGTGTTTCTATGAAATTTCACAAAAGTTGATATTTCTTTTAAAAAGTTCATGTGAATGTTTGTATGAAATGATGTTTCATGATTTTAAAGAATGTTTGAGTTGATACACAATTTATGATGTCTGAAAACCCTCCAATTTGTACACAATGTTATGATATACCACATATGGGCGAAGGGGCCTATATGGCTCAAGCTGACCAAATGATACGCCGCATACGGGCGAAAAGGCCTATGGCTCAAGCTGACCACATGAACGCCGCTCAAGTGAAGAGGCCTATGTGCTAGCTATGGCTCAAGCTGGTTATTGTGCCGCCTAGGGCGAAGAGGTCATTAGATATCTATGGCCCAAACTTATGTCCACGTTCATATGACTTGATATTATGATCATGATATGTTGGATACTCTTTGGGGAAAATTTCATGATGATCTTGAAATAAAATGACTTTTATAATATTTTCGAGTGAATTTTATGATGATTATTAAATAAATGATGTTCACGATGTTCTATAATGAATTTTATGATATTTATGATATTTTCTAGTATACAATGATTTTATCAATGTTGATATTATGCTGGAACCAAGAAGTTGTTTGTCCAACTTATGAGATTTTGCAAAAAAAAAAAAAAAAAAGTATTTTCAACCTTTCAAAGCACGTTTATTTATAAAACCCACTCGCTGCACTAGTCAACTCATATATTTTCTTAAATGATTTTCTTTTCAGGTAGCAATCAGAGTTTAGCCAACGCATTATGGTCGAGCCTGCTAATTCAAGAAATTTGAGCCGCCACATAGAGAGTATTATGTGTTTGTTGTTACTATGAATTATAGACTTCGATAAGGTTAACTTACTAGTATGTATTGGGTGTTCTCGTGGAAATCATAATCGGTGTAGTATATTTCTTCAATTATGAGGTGATGTTACTTATAGTGGGAATTTGAAGTGTATATAAGTTTGATGTTGTTTGTTAAAAAAGGTTGGTTTGTTAACAAATTAGGAGAGATACTGTCAAAACTTTCTAAAATAGGTAGTATATTCATGAGCCTTGACGGTAAATTCTAGCTTCTAACTGGAATTTATCGTCGGCGTATATCACACTTCTAGTAAGTTAGAGGTACTGGGAGTGAGGCGTGTCAGTCTGGTTCTAAATTCAGAGCCCTATCTATTTCAATAGCATGACTCTAAAGTTTGTTAATAATTTAGTTCTTTGCAAGGTTCTACTAGCTCTGTCTCACAAAGATATCCTTATTGCTATTTTCGCCAAGATTAATAGAAGTTTTTTTTTTCCTTTGCAAACCAAATTTTCATTGCCATTCAATTACAAATATCCGATGCAAAAGCATCTACAATAAAAGAAGGAGGTGTGAATACACTCAAGAAGAATTGACATTGCCATAAGTGGCATTCCTAGGTAATAATAAGCAACCCATTTTGCATTTTGGCTAATAGCGAGGAATTGGCATGTATCAAACCTCTGACAACCCATTGCAAAAGAGGACCTTCAGCTGAACGGATGCAAACTCATGAATAAGGTGTATGACATTTTACCCATTCGACTCAACAATCACTTTTCGGAAACCATATTAAATCGCCAGTTGAACCCCTCTAAGAAATGCCAAACATTTACCAAAATAAGGAGATAAATATACATTAAACAGAGCTACTTTTAAAAAGAAAATATATGGAAAAAAAATATGAGAGTATCTTCATGTGACCCACAACTTGCCCTGAGGGTAATCAACCAAATCGGTCGCCTCCAATTAGAACGCGTCGAAAAGTTTATAGTCAAGTTTTTTGAAATATATGTCTAAAATATAGAATAAAAATAATGCGTACATAATTTTAACATAAATTGCTTAGTAGCCTAGTGGTAAAGTTATATATTTTAGTCTCCATCTTTAATTATAAGTCGAAGGTTCAAATCTTTATATCTACAAATTTAATTTCATTTTTTTAAGGGGCCAATTTAAATTTTCCTTTTTTTTTGTGTTTAATAATAGCTATAATCTTGTAATTTTTATTAAATTTCAAATACCAAATATTAAAGTTGTAGTATAATTTTATGTAAGAATAGGGTCCTCTTAATATTTTATTAATGTATATGTACTTTTTAAATGATAAAATATAATCAAATGTATTATAAATTGACAAATATTAAAGCATATTGAAATGAAAATTTCTTTGAATATTATTAAAACGTTTGCTTATTTTGCTTACCTATTTAATATGAAATTTAAATATTCAAATTTAAATCGTTAAAATCGTATTTAATCTGATTTTTTTTTTAAAAAAGCCCCTTTTTAAATTTTGCATAGAGCCTTGAAATCTATGGACTGGCATCTAATTGATAATATGGAAAAAAAAATACAATTTACTACATATGATGAAATCACACCTAGTCTAGAGATATAAAAAAAAATAGCGGCTGTGAGATACTAATAAGAACTGCAAAAGAAAAATGAAATGAAAAAGCAAAAGCACTGAGATTGAAAATTAAAAAAAAAAAAGAAAAGGGAAAAATATGCCTTACTATCCGTTAATTAATCTACCATAATCAACTCATCAAATATTTCCACTTTAACCTAGGCATTCGAGTTTTGAGTTTGGGCAGTTGAAGAGTCTAAACTCGACCATGAGTTTCTTATTCAGTTTTGTTTGGTTACACTATCATCGTCCAAACCGTTCGGTTTGACATGTTCGGGTTGGTTATTTTGACCAGGAAAATTTTAATACTTAAACCGTAGTGAATATTCTAGTGAATAGAGCATTTAGTTCTTTGTTTAAAAACTCCTATCTATCTATATATTAATTAATTGAATTAAGCAGCTGACATACTTTTTCCAGCATAAGGTGGGTTCTGTAAAATTTGTGATGATGTCAGCATTACATCACTAGTTATTTGTTATTTCCTTCTTTAGTCATGGGTATTCTGGTCACTATATAGTAAATCCTTAATTCATTTCTCATTTCTACGCATTTCCCTTTTTTCCTTCCTCTTTCTATTATGTCCATATTCATTTTTAGTGTGTAAATCTTGGTAGAATCCCTATTTCATACCGTCAATTAATGATTTCTTTGCGTTTTCTCGATTTTGTTTCTACTAGGTTATGAGTTTTGACCATTTACACGAACAAAAATTTCCCTAGTTCTCAGTCATCAATTCATTCGTTTGGTAATTGAGTCAGATTGGAGACCACATGGGTCTTGGCAAAATCAATTTGGAATTTGTTTGCAATAAAAAAGAAATCATTTTTGAATTTTTTTTTGTTATATCAAGTTTCAAAGTGGTTTCTCAAAATTTGTATATTAGTCAAGTAGCATCATAAATATTATTTTTAATATTTTTATAATATATATATTAATTAATTGAATTAAGCGGCTGACATACTTTTTCCCACCTAAAGTGGGTTCTAGAAAATTTCTGGTGATGTCAACATTACATCACTATTTATTTCTTATTTCTTTCCTTAGTCATGGGCATTCTAGTCATTGTATAGTAAATCCCTAATTCATTTTTCATTTCTATGCATTTCCCTTTTTCGTTCCTCTTTCTATTACGTCCATATATATTTTTGGTGCATAAATCTTAGTAGAATCCCTATATCATTCTGTCAATTAAGGATTTCTTTGCGTTTTCTCTATTTTGAGACTACTCGGTTTTGTGTTTTGACCATTCAAGTGAATAAAGGGATCCTTAGTTCTCGGTGATCAGTTCATTTATCTGGTAATTGATTCAGATTGGTAGAGATCGGAAGAGCGTCGTGTAGCCACATGGGTCTTGGCAAAATCAATTTGGAATTTGTTTGCAAATAAAAAAGAAATCATTTTTGAAATTTTTTTGGTTATATTGAGTTTTAAAGTGGTTTCTCAAAATTCGTATATTAGCCAAGTAGTATCATAAATATTACTCTTAATGTTTTTATAATACAAGATGTTACATTTTGTTTATTTTAATTTTATAATTTTAACAATACTTTAATTGTCTATTCAGTTATAATACGCTACACGGGTGTAACAATTAAATATAATTTTGGTCAGACAATGTTGGTATATGTTATAAAAGAGAGAAAACTAGCAAATGAAATGTCAAATGCTGTGTACAAAGGAGCTTTTGAAATTTTGTAATAATCTCAATTAAAAAAATACTTTTACTATTTTTTGTGATTGCAACTTTATCTATTCATTTCGATATTCTCTTTTTTCAATATATTTTACTTGATTAACAGAATATATGTCCGTACAATGTACATGTGTAAAAGAACTATTCTAAGTATGGCGCAGTGGTCGTGAATCCCAAGTATATGATTGTGTTTTTGAAAATTTTTATATTTATTCATCTACATATAAGTCTTTTAGAAAAGAAGAAGAAGAAGAATAATAATTATTTTGTGATTTTTTTAAATGACAATATTTCGATTACTTATTTAATTAAAGGTAATTATATTTCATATAAAATTAATTATCTATTTTAATTTCTTTATTCTATTCATTTAGTTTCCTTGTGCAACGCAAGAGTACGAGATTAGTTAAACCTCCTTAAATTCACACCTCAGATTCTTAATTTAACCGAAGAGCAGCAGAAATTTGTTCATGACCGTATCTTGATTTTCATCAAACCTAAAAATTGATATTGTGTAGTAAGCACGTATTTATTATTAATTAACCTTTAATACGCCCAACTACCACCATTGTCCATAGAGCCCAGGGAAGGGATAGATATTCACTGTAGAGAGTACCAAAAATTCTCAAGCAAAAAATAGAGAGGAAAAATGTCTTGTGATTTGGGGCTCTCCTTCCCGCGTTTCAGATTTGATTCCCGGCCGCAGTCAACTCCGAGTATTCAGCGTTTCCAGCTTTTCTGCAAATCACTGCAGTCTCAATCCCAAGAAGCAGACTTTGAAGCAAACTCCCTACATATTGGGTACTGATATCTATAAAAGCATGTTGAAATAGGTTATCTTTTGGGCTGTACTGTTGCTAATTATACATTTCATTTTATTTTTTTTTAAATTTTTTTGTGGGGTTTTCTTTTTGCAATTACAGTGGGGATGAGAAGGTGCAGCTGATTTTGGTGGAGAAATATGGCAATGGCACTTCCAAGAGGTATTTAATAGTTTCTCCAAGCTAAAAAATAGTAAATTCTTAAGTTACTATTACTAAACTTGTGAGGGATTTAGAAAGTTATAAGTAATAACTTGGAAGTGAAAATTTATTTTTATAATTCTGCTTCTTCTTGCTTCTTTGTCAAATTATGTTTCTTTTCCTAGAAATAAGGCATGGATTTGATGATTTTGTGGTAATTGTTTGCTCGCACTGTTTTCTGTTCGATTATGTCTATATGTCTAATCTCGTTTGTTGTTTTGCTTATTTATGTTATAGTCATGTTCAGATTCTGAAACGTGGGATTTTTGTGCTTGGATTCTCTGAACTAGGTACATTGTAGAAAATGATTCAGTGATTAGGACAATTCTTCAGGAGCATTTGCCTGAAAGCAGTGTTTCACATGATTCAAATGCCCCAAAATCTGATGATGCGTTGTCTTGGCTTCCAAAAATTATTAAAGATTTTATACTCCCTGCGGGATTCCCAGGTTGTCTATCCAACTGAACTTTTGGAGTTCTTTATTTTGGGAAAGAAGTAACAATTTACAATTTAACATCTATTGTGGCATATATATAATCACTATTTATGATTGTAGGATATTTGACACTTGCGAACTCTTTGTTGCCCATTCTGCAGAATCTGTTTCTGATGATTATTTGGACTACATATTGCTACAGTTCCCCACCAATGTGACTGGATGGATCTGTCATACACTGGTCACTTCCAGTCTCTTAAAGGCATGTGATTCTAACTCATGTTCTGCTCGGGCTTGTTAAATAGTGAGAAGCAGCAAAGATATTAAGTCTGCCTCTTCAGTGAAAAGAAAGTCTGCGGTCATTCTATGTTAATCTTAGTTAGTTGTTAGTGTTACTTGCTTATTATGTCATGGAAACCATCCATGAAAACCCCCTGGCCCCTAGTTTATCAGCTTCTATGAATACATTTGAGGGTTTTGGCATTGCAATAATTTGTCAAAGAGAAACATATCCTGTTTCCCTGTTAGATGCTGGTAGTCCAATTAGGTTATAGTTATGAGCAATAACATCAGTGTCTTACTCCTACTGTCTCTGAAAGTTCCTTACCCTATTTCGTTTCCTACTTCAGGTTTTCAAGTTTACATTTTCAAAATCATATATTGCTGAATCACACTGAACAGAGTCACCTTTTTGTCTATTGTAGGCTGTTGGAGTGGGCTCTTTCTCAGGAACTACTGCTGCAGCTTCTGCTGCTGCCATTAGGTAAATCTCGCCATTCCTATCCAGTTTTGTCTTGAGACTTTAGTTTTTCTGAATTTGTAAGGCTTTTTGTCCATAACATTGCACCATGATTTTTTCTGTTTTTTGGGTTTAGCATTTAGCATTCATTCCTTAAAAGAATCTAAGTATCCCATTTTCAGTCTGTTCAAATGCTGGTGTGTTAGTGAGTTAATCTGGAATTATCTGACTTTTCTGTAGTTGGGTGTTAAAGGATGGCATTGGTGCTATTGGACGCTTATTCATTGGTCTGGCTGTCTCCAATTTAATGCAAGAAAACTAGCCACTGAGTTTAACATACAAATAATAATGGTTTACTTATTCCTTCAGGTGGAAGATTTGGCGATCTTTTTGATAATGACCCAAGGCAGTGGCGCTTGTATGCAGATTTCATTGGGAGTGCAGGAAGGTACTAGGGATTTTATTTCCTTAATGGTGCATGTATGTGTTGCTGGAGCTTCTTTTGATGGAAATTGCTCTTTTCCTGCAGCATTTTTGATCTGAGTACCCAATTATATCCTTCCTATTTCCTGCCATTGGCATCACTTGGTAATCTTGCCAAGGTAAAGTTACATAAATTTAACCGTATCCTCTCTAACTGTAAAATTCATTGCAATAATGTACAAGAAATTAACAACCTATTATAGACCATTTTTCAATCCTTCTTGCTGCAAATAAAAGGGACCATGGGATGCAGACGGAGATTTCTTTGTTTTGCCATTTTCAAAAGTATTTTAGGAAAACAGCAACATGAATACTGCCAAATACAGAAGTTATTATATAAGATACTGCCAAATACAGAGGTCATATATATATATATATTATATCTGCATTGTTTTCAGTCATAATATTGAGATTACTGACATATCTCTAAAATGGAGGAAACTAGGGTAATTTTGCATGAACTTAAGTCTTAGATCACTGTGGATGCTTTCTGCGGAAACATGCTTTCAATTTGTTAACGATTTTCACGGCAAGCCCAGGTTGATGAGCCTAGCGTTGATTGCTTATGGCAGTTGTAATCCCCCCCAGAAGAGTGTGTGTAAGATGTTGAAATAAATATTGAGGATTATCATCCATTTGCTATCATATACTTTTGCAGGCAGTGGGTCGGGGTCTGAGAGATCCTTCTTTCCGGGTTATACAAAACCATTTTGCTATCTCTGGAAATCTGGGAGAGGTATCAGCAAAGGTATCCTATTGGATTTTAGCCTGCTTATGCTTGCATATGAAGTGCGTCATCTTGAGATTCACCAATATAAATAGTCGCAGGTTTTTCTGTATCTTCTGGCTGTTACATGTGTGAGCATGAAGTTCGTGAACTACCTACTGGTTTGCTATTTACTCATAACTGCCAACTAGGCATCAGATACTAACTGGTTCATAACCGGTTAATTATTAATGAAGAATACCAAGATTTTGGAGACATGGCTGAAGACATATAATATTTCATTTTACCAATCCCCATTTTGCCAAAGACACAAGTGTCTTGTTCATAACATGCATTAGAATCCTATTCTAATGGAAATTTTGAATACTACATTAATATTCTAATCTAAGATATATTAATTAAAATGCTACCATAAGCAAAACCTTAATCAAATCAAAGGGACAAGTAGATTGATAAATAATAAAATCTTTAGATTGCCCAAGTATTTCTATTTCCATATGTGAGCTATATCAATTCTATTAGTAGATAGTACCCTGCCTTGGTGTTTTTTGCTTAAGATTACAAGACAGTGTGCGGTCACTTGTCTTCAGCTACCTTGTCATCAACTTTGTTGTAAAATTTATCTGCTGATGAATTTTGCTTATGGATTATAGGAAACATTAAACAAATTCTAAAGTTACACCGTAATATCATGACCATGCTTGTCCTAATTTTTCTAACCAACTATTTATAATTTTTTAATGTGGTGTTCTGAATTTTGTTGGCAAAATTGCTAGGAGGAGGTCTGGGAAGTTGCCGCTGAGCTGATTGGTCTTGCCCTAGGCATACTTGCTCTTGTATGTTGCATGAACTTCATATTTTATTTCAGTAGTATATGGATACAAATCTCAATGTATCATAATTCAGAACCACAATTTAGGATACACCAGGTATTGCATCGTCATCTCAGGCGTTGGGATCAACGTGGTTTAGCATGCGACTTCTTCACCTTTGGTTCCGCTACAAGTCCCTCTCAGTTTTGAGGTTCCATACGGTAAGAAATGAACCCCCCCTCCCTCATAA